>PVIW01000404.1:375681-523950 GCA_004026585.1 Noctilio leporinus | reverse complement strand
TGATCTCACCCATTACAGGACAATAATGAGCAAAACTAACAACAAGCAAAACAGAACCAAGTATATGAATACAAGGAATAGGCCTTCAGTGGTCAGGGGGAAAGGGGTTGGGGGGAGGGGGAGGTAGAGGGAAAGAAGGGGAGCAGCTTAGACAAGAACCTAGTATAAAGGAACCATGGACATGGACAACAGGTGGGATTGACTTTGGGGGGAATGGGTGGGTGGGGAGTGGGACAGAGGGGAGCAAAAAGGGGATGGATGTAATACAACAACAATAAAATTTTAAAAAAATAAAAAATAAAACTTCAGTGTCGTGAAGAGGCAGCCTATGTCGGTTTTACTACTGGGGACAAGAAAACCTTGACTGAATGTGGGAGGGGCCTGGGAAGCCAGGTGGAACCAGGGAGGGTGTTTCTCCTGAACAGCTGGTTTATTACACATTTTCTGGTTCTTCAATACTGGCTCAGGTGTGTGTGTGTATGTGTGTGTGTGTGTGTGTGTGTGTGTCCCCTACCACATATGGAGCCCCATAGCAGTGTTTCTAGATGGTTCTCCACCACCAAGAGCTTGTTCAAAATGGAGACTCAAAATCCAGATGCCTGATCAGAATCTTGTGGGCAGAGAGGAGGCACCCTGAGCTCAAGGTGTGACTCACCCATCAGAGATTCACAAGCACAGACTGAGGAAAGTTTGGTAACTCTGAGAACAGGGATCTTATCCTGCTCACTTTCAAATAGCCGGTGCCTGGCACATAAGAGGCTTAACAAATGATTTGTTCAATGAATGACTCGATCAATCAGTGAATTAATCTGTCGATAGATTCTCTCAACTTTGGGGAAAAGAAGCACATCCTGAACTGTGCTAGACCCTAAGTCCCCAAAGGATGAGAACCAAGTACTCTCTGCACCCAACTGAGTAGATGTTCGATAAACTTAATTAAGTAATTAATGTTTCCTAATAGTGATGGAAAAATGAAGACTCCACTGGGAACCGGTATGTGAGCTGACTGGGAATCGAACCCATGACCTTTTGGTGTACGGGACAATGCTCCAACCAACTGAGGCACCCAGCCAGGGCAAGACTGACTTCTTTACTGGACCATTAGCTCCTGGTCACAGAGGGGAGCACAGTTGGCAGACCCCACCCACCAGTGCAGACCAAGGGCTCTGGTGATGAGGGACCTCCCGGTAGGAACACGCACCCCCACCAGAGTCCAGCCAAATCTCACCCTCAGTGGAAAACACCGAATAACATCACAAAACTGGCCATTGTAGCTGCAGTCACCTGTCAAATGTAGTATATGTTTTTCCGGAGCTGACAAGGTTCTTCACCTCGTTTCAGCTTTGCATGACACACTGGCATTAGTATCATTTTCACACACAAGAAAACAGAGGGACTTTTCCAGGTTTCTTCAGCTACTCAGCGGCCCCCTTCCCAGGCCGTGTGAATCCTGGTGGTCTAACTCTGATTTCAGGAATCTTTCCTCACACAGGGATGAAAAGGCTGTCGTTTTCCTTTGCTTACTCTTCTCAGCCCAGACAGGCAGATCAACATCAGGAAGCACCTTACCAATCGAGTTGAATGTGCCCGTGCAAAGATTTAAGCAACACAATATTTCACAGGTGCCTCTGATTCACCACCTTTCAATGGCTGGACCGGTTCTGCTTGTTTGTTCAGAACTGAGAAAGCTTCCATTAGGAAGCCCCAGGTCCAACCCGGTGGTTGTTGTCCTAAAGTCCTGATGTCCCAGAATGTTGTCCATCACTTAGTTGGAATTCCAAACTCATGCAAGAAATCTAAGTTACTAAGAAGATAAAAATAGTAACGGCAATGCTGGAGAGGGAAACAGAAGGAAAGACAATATTTTTCAAATATTTTCCCAACTGTCATTTTAATAATGGTCTAACAACAGAGTACCCAATTTCCCTCCACAGATACCTGTGAATGCAAATGCAAAACAAATAGTAATTAACGTCTCAGTGTGAAAATCAAGCAATTGGTATTAATTTTGCATCAGACATGAGATTATGCACATTCGAAATCAAGCTCTGTTTTCAGCAGCAACTGTGACAATCATAGAGAAAACAATAGAGCATGGTGGCTCTGAGGTTAAGAGATTCCACACAGCCATCCCTGATGTGACCTTTCCCAGTTCCCCACTTAAATACACACTAACGTTCTCACAACTAAGAATTGTAATCAACCAAGGCTCAAATTCTAGGGATTGTTCTGCTAACTATACCTGTGGAAAGACGGTGACAAAATCAAATCATTCTTGTTGACATATCTTGACTTTTGAAGCAGAGGCTGTCAAACCCTTGTTCGTAGGCAGAGATTCCAGATTGTGCTAATTAAAAAAGAGATACTTCCAATATAGTCACAGGACTTTCTAACGTCATCCTCCCTGAAAACATGGGAGATGACTTTCCACCTCATTTGAAAGGCTATCCTAGAACCACACAGCGGAGGGAAAAGGAAGAGGTCCAAGGTGGGATTTTAAGCAGGCCAAATCTCAAAAGGAGGCCTGAAAGTTATGTTTCTTAAAGATGGTGACTTTTCAGATATTATTTCTAGAAAAGGGGAGGAGAGAACAAGAGAGAAAGAGGCTATCTCTGAATGTTCCAAGATGTATTACCTGTTTAGTAATCAAAGAACTGGGAAACAAAACATCCCAAGGACAGTCCAGCAAGCTGCACTGTCTGTCCAACATGGCAGGCCCAGCTCTAGATGTTTATCTGAATTTAAATGAAACTACAAAATTTAGTTCCTAAGTCCATGTGGCCAGTAGCTAGTAGCTGGCTTATTATACAGCATGGATACAAAACATTTAAACATTTCTACCATTGTAGAAAGTTCTACTGAACAGCTCTAATCTAGAGACTCCAAATGTAAACCCCAAGTGCTGTATGTATTTCACTTCCTTCTCCTCCCCCACTCTCTCCTGTGTCCCCCAGAGGCAGACCTGCGTGGGGTGCAGTAAGGATTCCTCTGTCCTCTGGTTTCTGGTTGCCTTCAGCCATTGAGAAGCACCAGCATGGCACCCTAGGAGGTGAGAATGAGGTCAATATTACCCTGGCTTCCTCTCTCTACTGGTCATTGTGACTGAGAGGAATTTCTCTATTAAAAGCCACAACTTGCACCAGGCAATGCTCCACTCAGCCATTCTCTCTGAACTATGGTCCTATCTCCCCTCCCCTTAAGCTTTTAAGCCTAAGGTAATAAAGGACCATACAGGTATTAGACTTGGTGTACTACATCACCTTCTTTTGGAGTCCCTGAACTCTTCCCACGCTTTGGAAAATAGCCCCTTAATAAATCTTTCATCAATTACCCAAATTAGGTATGGGTTCTTATAGCCCTCTGCGGCCAAACAATGATTTAGAAACATTGCTGTTCATTTAACAAGGATCAAACAGAAGAAACTAGCACAGGAGTTGGCAAATTATTTTCCATTTAGAAAAAAATAAATTTTCGAGTTTGCAGATGTACAGTCTGCAGTGTGAAAGCAAGCAGTCACAGGCAACATGTAAATGAGTGAGTGTGGCTGTGTTCCAATAAAACTTTATTTACAAAAACGGAATGGGCTGGATGTAGCCCATGGGCCTTAGTTTGCCAAATTTTGCTCTGGCTGGTTTTTCCTTAAAGATATAGAAAGAAGGTATGCCTCTAAATTTGTTTACTAAATAAATAGAAAATCTTAGAAATTGCATACATATTGTTTCTCAATAATTGCAAGAAGGCATGCCTCCTGGGAGGGAAAAGGGAGATAAAATAAAAATAAGACCAAAATGCCAAAGCAAGTTGCAGGCTAAGATGAAGATACAAAGCAGTCAAAGGAACTCTTCGAATCATGGCTGACATTGGAAGTAATTAAGATCAGAATTTACACTGCAGAAAACTGAGTTTCTGATAAAGAGTAAATTCGAAATATATCTTCTAGACTCTAGAGTTGAAAATAATGAGCAGACAGATGGCATGTTTGAAAAGTGATTCAATTTACCAAAAGAAAATAGATGTTTTCCTTTCAAAGTCTTCAGAAAAAGTAATGACACTGGAATACCAATCAAATCTATAGTAGAACATTCTCCAACTAAAGAAAAAATGATCTTGGATTGCAAAACAAAATGGTATATGCTGCACGAAGCATAATTGATAAAAAACAAAACCCACAGCTTGACAGCAAGGGAAAGAAATAAATTATAAGTATCCCAAGCAGAAAAGAAAAATAAAAAAATTAAGCGAAGATCATGAAAAACACGTTGTTTGCAAATGATTGTGGGGGAAAACATGTTGAGCTGGCCTCAGGATTCTCCTTGATTAAAAAAATTTTTTAAATAAGCAAAATGGCCCACAATGTGGAAACGGTTGGTGTACTTACAGAGCAACCAGATGTTAGAATATTATGCAACTGGCAAAAGCAATGTGGAACAGGTGTTTTTAATGAGACTGGAAAACACTTATGATAAATGTTTAGAAAGAAAGGCAGATACTAAAAACATACCTAATATGCATGTAGGTATATAACACATCTAGTTTATTTTCTTTTTATCCTTGGTTTACTCACACACAAGGAGGAAAAAAACATGATGCTGCCTAGGAGCCAGAAATTTCACATTCTCTACCACTCAGTTTAATTCCCCCAATAAATCCGTGAAATAAGTTAAGATTACATCCACCATGAAGGACACCGAGTATCAGAGAGGTCACAGGCTGATCCAAACCACTCAGTTAGTGGCATACCCAAGACTTCATTCCAAATCTACAATGGGCATTTTTCCATGAGGATAGAAACTGAGCCCTGGGTGAGGGTAGAGACAGGAAGGGCTGGAGGGTCGTGAGTCTTGAGAATAAAGTCCTGGGGTTTTGAAAACTATCAGCCACTCTAAAGCTGGTCAGATGGGACCAGTTGAGATCCCCCATTAGACTGTTGTATCAGCAGCAGCCCCACCCGCTCAGGTCCCAGAGAGCCTGGAAGAACCAACGAAATTCGGCAGAAACTCCCAGACTAGCTCAAAGGGTGAGTGGGGTTTTATCAATTTGCCGAGATGTGAATTTACCCTGGTGACCTCCTTAGACCTCCACAATGATTGTCGGTTTGGAGGAAGGAAAACCCTAGAAAGAACGCTGCTGTGCTCAGTTCCAGGAAAGCCAGGCTATACAAAACAGACACAGCTCTGAAATGCCCACCAGTCCCACAGGAGCGTTTTTATCAAATCAAGTTTCTATGCTAGGGTGGCTGATGGACTTGTTTTCAGGGAGTTTTCTAGACAGACATTGACAAAGCAGTAAAAAAAAAAAAAGTAAACAAAGAAATTAAAGACACCTTCCCCAAAAAGAGGGCCAGTAGAAAAAAGAGTATTTGTTTTGGACCTCTAGGTTCTTCATGACATGGAGACCTTTTGTCTTCTCTTCATCGACCTGGAGTATTTTTTCTGAAGCATCAGGTGCAGTGTTAGGCTCACAGGACCCAAAGAGACATCAAGCAGTCCCCCTGCTTCCAGGAACCAACCCCCTGGAAGGGGTGTATGGGGAGTGGAGAGAAGGGGGAGTCATCTACCCCATTGTGTGGTTTAGCAAGCTCGCTCTGTGAAATCAGCAAGCGGCCAAACTTTCTTACATTGTGAAACCATGTATTTGAACAAAAACAAAACACATCCAAAGCAAATGTTACACACATACGTAAACAAAGAAAGACAGGAACTGAATATGGATCATATTTGCCATGTGTGGTTGCCTTTGAAGAAGGAAAGAGAATAAGTAGGATTAAATCATAGAGGACCTCAAATTTATCTTCATAAATGTGCTTTTAAAAAGAGAGAGAGAGAGAGAGAAGATTCCAAACAAACACAACGCACAACGAGCACAGAATGTGCGATTGCATTTACGTAAAGTTCAAAAACAGGGAAACCAACCTAAGGCGTTAGACTCCGGATAGTGGTTGGTGCTCTTTTGCTGCAGCGGGGGAGGCGGAATGGCCAGAAGGAGGCACGTGGGAGGCTAGTAATGTTCTGTTTCTTTTTGCGGTCCTGGTTACATGACCGTGTTTACTTTGTGAAAATTCAACAGCTGTCCCATTATGGTATGTGCACTTTATGTATGCTATGTTTTAATAAAGGAGAGAGAGAAAATACGGCAGAAACCTAGCCCGTGTTGATCCGAAATGGCGAATGTATGAATATTCGCTGTAATATCCCTCTGGCTTTATAATGCATTTTTCTGTGTTTTTTAAACATTTTTTCTAAGTTATATCAACAATGAAAAATAGAAAACACAACTCTAGCTGCAATAGGTAGGGGGTAGAGACCGGAGTCAGGCAAACCAAGTAAGAAGTCAGTTCAAGAGCCCAAGTTATAAAACATGAGGCCTGACCCAGGAATGAGAGCAAGGGTGGAGGGAAAAAGCTGGCGGAGAATCCACAGGACCTGGTGACCACGCACCATCCCTCCTGGTCACTCTGCAGATTCTGAGAATTCTGTCTGCACAGCTGACAAACACCACCACTGTCTCAGCCATCCTTGAACATGGCAGAGCCCTTGTCATTTGTGGGGTGAGATGTGTTTGGCTCTGAAATCCTTTTCCCCATATGCCTCCTCCTAGCCTGCCTTCCTCTGATCTTGAACCCCACCTACCCACCCACCCAATTCCCCCAGAGCCTTTTGATTGGTTTAAACATTAAACAGGAGATTCCCTGGGAAGAGGTGATCCATTATTGAACTCCGGCTAATCAGCGTGATTAGTTTGTCTGATTAACAAGATTTCAATACTTGTTATCACCTGTCTGAGAGGAGGCCATGCAGAGCTGCCAGCAGGTAGGCAAAGGTTCAGGGCCTGACACTTTGTGCAGGGCGAGGGGGACACTGCAGGAGGTGTCTCAGAATGTGGGGGCACCGAGCCCTCAGCAGCACTTGTCCAAAGAGAGCTATAGAAAGGGCAGAGGCATGGGAAGGCTGGTCCTCACCAGCAACACCGCAGCTTCTGTCTGGTGCTGTCACATGGGTCCATGCACACCCTGCAGAAATGTCCATGAGTTGGGAACACTTCCTCTCTTACCCCCCAGGCTGCAGGTTTGTGTTTCCCTTCCTCAGAAGGGACAAGTATGGGCATGAGTACTTGCTATCATCCCTCACTGCCCCCATCCTGTGGGAAGAAAAATGATTGATCTGATTGGTGAATGGAAAGAGTCTGCCCACTGGGCCATATTGGCCAGAGCAAGATTGCTATTCTGAATCATAAGGGTCTCTGCCCTTCAAGGCTTTGAATTCTCAGGAAGAGTGAGTCCAGTGCTCTGCATCCTGCCCCTGGCGACCAAACTGGCCTGTGACCTCTTCCGTGTCTCTTCTCAGCCTTCATCAGGTTGAATAAACTCAACCCGCGCTCACCACCAGAGGTCTAGAGAGAGGAAGAGCAAGCCTCCTTTTGCCTAATAATGCCTGTGACAGATGGCACTTTGATTGGTTCCAACACTTTACCCTTTAATGTATTGATACCCTTTGTATGTGCCTGTAGTGGATTTCCCATGAAAGACAGTATATGTCCCTGTCTAATGAGGCTGGGCTTGTCTATGGGATTTGCTTTGTCAATGGAGTGTCAGTGAAGGTGACAAGTGTGCCATATCCAACACTCGGTGTCAGGAAGGAAGCAACTCAAGTCTCTATTCACGTGCTTCTGTTCTGCCTCTGTCATGGCTGTGTAGACCATATCACAGTCCACCCTGTAGTCCTGCAGGGAGGACACATGTGAGAAGCAGGGCTGGACCTGACTGATAACTTGGATTCAAGCCCAGCCTGGACCAACTGACCTGCAGATAGATGAGTGAGAATAAATGGCTGTTGGTTTAAGACACGGAGCTTTGGAGGGATGTGTTACTGCAGCAACAGCTTAGCTGATACACCCTAGGGTGGTTTGTTCTCTAGGTCAGCAGAGAAAAGCTCTACTTTAGGTTATAATGTAATATTTCCCCCAATTTGGCTGGATTCTTTGAGGTTTTACTCTTATCATCCAGGCCTGTGGAGGGAAATTTCAGTAAGTGGTAAGATTAGAGCACTGAGTTTATGATAATCATAGGTGCTGGTGGACCAGAATGGTCTTAATTTATACCTACCATTCCAATGTAATTACTAATAGTACTGCTGTCCTCCCAAATGCATCCTGGCTTAGAGGATTACATTACAGCCACCCTACCTTGACCCAACAAGACCTGACATGAACCATGCTCCTCCTCCAATAACCACGGGCACCCCTTTGTGGTCAGTGGATACTACAGGAAAAAATGTAAAGCTATCCTCTGGAAGGCAGGAGGCCTGACCAGTGACTTCCATGGCAGCAGGTAAGGTAAAGATGATTCTTTTCCTAAATACAGTCTCTCTATGTAAGGTCTTATAAAAGTGCTATCGGGTATTTCCTGAGAAATAAACTCCTTAATATGACTTCATGGTAAGAAATCTATTTCCTTTATTCTCTGGAGTCCCGGGAAAGAAAAATATGCCCCCTGGCAGTGTTCCATAAAACTAATGATGTGGGGGAATATGTGAATAATTGCCTGAATCACGGGGCTACGTATCTGTTCGGAAATCTCTTGGCAATATGAGAAGGAGGCTCAGGACAGTAAAATTGGAGTCAAGTGAAATAACGGGCTGCTGTTATCAGCTCGATGACCCTCTTACGAGTCGAGAGCAGTGGCAGTTCTCTCTATAACTTGGGGGAAGTTGGGCAGCCAAGCATTCTTCACTCACAGCAAAGGGGATGAAGGCTGAGGGATAGAAGGAAGGAATAAACAAGGTCAAGACCTGGCAGAGGCAGAAGGGCCAAACTGAGCCAGGTAGAGAGGGCAACCTCTGGGCCAGCAGACTGGAAACTTGGACCAGTGCCCCAAGCCCTTGTTTTAAGTGGTGGAGAGGCCTTATGTGGTACCTGAAAGGTATTCATGAGACCTTGCTTCTTTCTGGGTCACAAATTAGTTCCTAGTCATGAGCAGTCCTAAAGTCTCAGGTGACTGTAGGCGGGAAAAAGTACCTGAGAAGAAAATACTTAAGTGGATAAGGAGTGACATGCCCTAATCTCATTCTAATATGTGATTCAGAAGTAACTAATTTCCTGAACCACACTACCTGATGGGTGTCTGGAAAATGACACTAGATAATCTTCATCATCAGCTGGTGAAAAATCTGTCAATGCCAAATAAATGTTTGTGTGCACTATTTCTGTTCAGACACTGCCTGAGATACTGGACATGTGGTAGAAATGACAGAGACACAAACCCTGCTCTCCTGAAGCCTGAAGTCTCAAGCCTAGCTGCACGTCAGAGTCCCATGGAGAGTTTCAATAAAACTCAAATGCCTGGGCCCTACCCGAGACCAGTTATATCAGAAACTTCAAGTGCAATTCGAAACCACTTGTCTAGTGAGGGAGAGATAGATGCATGAATGAATGAATGAATTCTAAGTGTAAGGTTATTTCTTGTGCTATATTGATATTGTGCTTTGTAAATAATACACTTTTAAGTTTCTAGAATGAAAGGAAATAGAGCCATTTGAGAACACCCGATGATGAGCTATAAAGATCCCTAAAGCAAGAAGTTCTGGGAAACAGATGATCAGCCCAACTGCCTTTTCACTCACTCCACTTTCGGCTCCCAGAAAAGGCCTAATACTCAGCATAGAGACCTTTCAAGAGGACACTTTAGATTATTCTTCCAGGATTATCATATGGAGATTGGGATTAAAGTCCCTGAATTCTAACAAAGTAGAAAACTGCACAACCCAGGACACTCACCCATGTTCTTTACCTGCAGGCATTTGGTGCTAATGTGCATTTGTGTTAGTACAACATTTTAAATCCTATTTCTCCCTCCTTCTCACTCATGTGCCCTCACAGTAAATGGAGAAATTATTTCAATAGGGCCATGCACCTTTCCATCTCCCAAGTCACACACAAGGACCCTATGGTTAATGACCCACACTGCATGGAACGACTTCAAACCATCTCCCCAGTTGGCCAAACCAGAAACATTGAGTCACCCCTGGCCACTGCCTCTACCTCCCACCCAACCCCAGTCAGTTCTTCCTTCTAAGTCTCTCATGAATCCCTCTGGTGCTTCCAACCCACTGCCTGTCCCACTATCATCCACATTTCCACCTCTCCCTGGTTTACAGGAGAGCCTCCTAGCTGCCTCTCTGCTGGCAGTCTCCCCTTTAGATCCTCCCTACACACAGCCGCCAGAGTGACCTTTCCAAAACAAAAGTTGGCCCACAGGTCCTCTGGAAACCTGCAAATGGCTTCATACTATCTAGAGTTAAATCTAAATTCTTTATGAGGCTCCGCACAATATGGCACCTGCTTACTCCTCCAACCTCGTCTCTCACTACTCCCTGCTTCTCAGTTCCTCCTGGCTCCTTGCCTCCTCCCAAGTCCTATTGTTGAACATCCATTTTCACCCCTAGGAACTGTCTTCACTGGCCACCAAGTCCTGCCTTCACTCACCACCAGTCTTTCACTCCACAGGTCCAAGCAAGGTGTCCCACTCTAACCTGCAAGGCATTGTCCCTCAGTCCCCCGAGCCATTGCTTCCAATGCAGTGTACTGTTAGCATGATCAACTTTCTGTCTTCCCCTTGCCTGAAGAAGATCAGAAGAGAGGGAACCCAGGTCAGCCTGGTCTTTAATTAAATTTCCAGAACCTAGTTTAGTTCTGATCACAAAGCAGGTGCTTCAGACGTTTTGGATGTTGATGCCTGAGCTGAAGACAATTGTTTATGGACTCAGCATGCATTCGCGGGGGGCCTGCTGGGTGTCAGGCACAGGGCTCAGTGTGGGAGGTGCATCTGCAACAAGATTGAGTTTACTTTCCACTGGGAGAGACCTGCTTGTTTACATAGGCAACAAATATTTAATTGGGCACAGAATCATAGCACACATTCACCGAAAAATGGGGTGGCTCGCTGGACCTGTGTGCAGCAGGTCGACACTCAAATACTTTGCTTATTTTTTGTTTCTACCTTGATGGAAAAAAAAAAAAAAAAAACATTCTATGATTTTAGCGTTATAGTCCTGGAACTTCCTAGTATCTTCTTAATCTACTGAATGTTTCTTTGTAAAGTTCTCACTGTCTAACATAAAGAGCCAAGCACAAGAGTGAGCGCTTGCAATCTGATGAGAAGAGAATCGAGCAAAAGAGAGAAAGAAAGAAATCTTAGAACAGCCGGAAAAGGGGGAGCCAGTCTGTAAAATTCAGAGAACCAGCGGCCCTGGCTGATCTTTCTGATCCAGTGGAGAAAAATGAGCCAATGACAGCCTGTCTCATGTTTTAATTTAAGGTTACTGATAGTTACCTAATTACTACGTCTCAATACAGGGGAAGAAAGCAAGTTTTTCTTTTCCTACTCTCTATTTGCCTTACGTCCTGGAGACTAATAAACTGTGAGTTTTAATCGGTACATGCTACTTATTTTTCTCTTAAAAAAAATCAATACATGGTTTGTGATACCTCTCAGGGAGTGAGAAGAACTGTGACTGAACTGATTATCTTTATTATCAAGATAATCTGTCAGCATTTATTTTCTAAAGGGGCAGAGCCCTGGTCACTTTTTTTGCAGTGGTACATGTCAGGCCATCTCTAAAGTTAAAAGGATCTGAAAAGTATGACCAGTTCCCACTACACGTGATAAAAGGCCCTGTCTTTTCTGCAAAAACCATGTGCTGTGAGTGCGGTCTTCCGAGGTGGGGCCCCAACATCTTGGAAATGTTGTGCCCAGCCACTGCTCACTGCCCACTGCCCTGGCTGTGATCCTGTCCCCACTTAGCTTCGGGAAGTGGCTGTTCCCAGTGAGTCTGGCCAGGGACAGTGGCCACTGGTAACCTTAACCCCACGTGGGTAGACCGGCCAGACCCTCATCAGAAACTCTCTCTCCAACCCTCCAATTAACTGGTAAGTTTTTGGAAGGAGAGGTAAACAGAAAAGTGTGGGACCATGTTTGCTATTGAGAGGCCAAGGGAAACAGGATTCTGAGGACTGGCTCCTTGGGTTTAAAAAACTGTCATTGTTGAATGAGTCCCCGAGTATGTGAACAAGAGATTCCCTACCACAAGCTGCAGGGCAGGTGCCTAAGAATGTTAGAGCCTGTGTATTCAGGGTCCCTCACACCTTGAAAGATATATGGGCAGGAAGTCCCTCTGGGAAGGAGGAAGAGAGGATGGGAAAGCCTGAGGTCGATCTAACCAAGTGTATAGCTGAAGCTGAGTTCTAGTAAGGCCCTGCAGGCAAATCTAACAACATTCAGGGTGCCAGTGTGGACCAGATGGGGTGCTTCCAGTCACCCTCTGCAAAACGGTGTCATGTGAGCATTTTCGTTCTCATTTTTATAGATAAGAAAGTCAAGGCTATACCACACAAGTAAGTGGCAGGGCTAAGATACATAAGCAGTCTGTTCTAGGTCACTTGTTATCTTTATTACACCAAATACCACAAGCAAGAAAACAGCATGAATAATGGTGAAGAGCAGGGGCTCTGAGACTAGACAACCTGAGTTCCAATCCTGGCTCTGCCCCTCAGTAGCTGTGCAGCCTTGAGCAATTTACTTAACCTCTCTGTGCCACAGTTTTCTTATCTATAAAATAGGAATGAGTTGTACCTCTCTCACTGGATGATTAAGGGAATTTAAATGTGTTAATATTTGTCAAGTTCTTAGAAGGCTATGTTGTAATAATGAAGACAATTAACATGATTCATGTTTGTTTAAAAAATAAATGAAGAAAAGGATCTTTTCATTCTCACCACCATGGAGTTTATTTTTCAACATTTGAGCTCAGAGCATGACTTACATTTTCCTGTCATCATGGTTTCTGCAAAGGACCTTTGCTGCAATGACCTGGCCTACTGTCACAACAGCTGTCCAGAGACAAAGGAAGAGTGTACCCATTTAACAGAAGAGGACTGGCACCACCTGCCAGGGGGAGGGTCTCCAAGGTCAGTTAGCAGGTGAGTAAGGAGCAGGAACTCCAACCCCATCTTTCTGGCCTTGAATCCTGTGCTCTGCATGAACTCCAAACAAAGTTATGAACTTCATGAGTCTGTGGATGAAAGCTTGACATTGTGTCCGCAGCGGAACCTCAGGACAGATCGCTGCAGCTGTTTCTGCCCTGGTTCCCTAATTTCACATACTCTGTGAAATCCCTCAATCCTCCGAATGAAGTTACTGACTCATGGGTCCCCACTTGGCTATGGACCCCACTCCCATGCATCCCTTCTCTCTACTCTGGAGGTGGAAGTTACCCTAGCATGGACACATTCTTGATCACTTTGTACCAAAAACAATATTGTGTCCTCTTGTAGAACAAACGGAAGCTTCAAGAGTGTGACTTATCCAAAAGTCACATGAGTTCAGTGAGTAGGGAACTGCATCAAGAGAAAGAGCTTCCAGTTAATTTTATGAACTTTAAATGTATTGCCTAATATGAGTGTTCAACCCCATGGTTCCCTGTTTTTTGTGTGCAATGAACCAAATTCTAAGGAAGTTGGGGTAGCACAAGGGGAGAGGTAGGGAAAAGTAAAAGAAAACAAAATCCACTCTGTTGGGTTTGAAGCTAGAGGCAGGTGAAGGTGCTTTGGGGGAAATCAAGAGGTTGAGGTCCTGGGAAAGTACTAAAACCAGAGTTTTCAGGAATGGAGAAAAGTGATAGAAATGCTCAGGGAGACCCTAAAAGGACCAGCAGTATTTGAACTTGAGGATCAATGTTGATCTCTTCAAGTTGGTTATGGTTCCAAAGTAAGGTGTCCCATACTCAGGATTCGAATGGGGAAGCTGAGAAGCAAGGAGATGTGTGAGTTCCAGACCTCATCCTGGACCTGAAAAATCCCAGGTCTGTGGCCACTAGACTGACCCCGGGTCCCCCTCCCCTCACCCAAGTGTGGTGCCTAAACTCCTGATCCTCCCCAGTCAGGTCAGGACCCCAGACTGCCACTCGAGGGACTGACAATAAAAATGCCCACATTTCAAATGCAATGCATGGTACAATTTTCTGATTATAAAATCAATGCAGGCTTATTTGAAAAGAACTTGGATCTGCTGGCATATGCATATACTCTGCCATGAATCAGAGGGATTTATTACCGATGGTTTCATTTGAGAGGCTTGTGGATGAGATAAAGAACTATCAGTTTTGTTTTTGTACATTTTGTACTCTTTTAAATTGAAAGCTAAGCTCACATGCCGCAATGCGTGTGCATGCGTGTGTATGTGTGTGTGTGTCTGTGTGTCTGTGTCTGTGTACAGAGGCTATTTGGAATGTTGGGACGGGGATATAAGACTGCAGATGATTTTGTCTTTTTGTTGTCATCATCTCCTTCTCTGTATTGAGAGAGAAAGAGAGGAGCTAACAATGATCTATCTGAAATCATTTGAAAAAAAAAAAAAAAACAAACCTAAAATCAAGAGTAATCACACCATCCAGATGTGAACACTCATTTTTAGCATGTATCCTTCATGCTGAAATAATGAGGATTATTGTATATCTAAACTCTGAGTCCTGTTCTTTTTTTCATTTATGCTTATTTTTTCATTTATACCATGGATGCTTAAATATTGCTCAAAAGCATTCTTTTAATAGGTATAGATGAGTCTTTCTACAGCGTGAGTTTCAACACTCGAACAGCCTGTGTCCTCAGAGGTCCTCCTAGGTATTCCTGTCCCAGTCAGATTCTATTGGGAGGAATAAGGTGTTTCAGCCTGCACAAAGCACAAAGTACCAGGCACGGTGGTAGAATGTAACGAGATGGAGTTTTGCCAGAGAACATGTGTTTAGCCACTTCCCTTCCAGATTCAGCATGATTTCTTTAACCAATTTTCTTTTGTAGAACACCTACGTGGTTCCATATTTTTCACTATGACATGATCTTGCGATGAACATTTTTGTCCAGAAATCTTGGTGTTTCTGAATATCTCCATAAGTGGAAACTCTTAACGAAAGAATTGTTCGATCCATAAGGATAAAAACTTTTAAGGCTGTTGATAACATTTCTCAAAGTGGTCCGTTTCCACCTCCACAGCAGGGTTTGCGAGAGTCCAAATTAGACTTCATTTTTCTTTCCCTTGTCATTTACTTATCTATTTTTGTGCAGCTAAGGTGATTCTTTCCCATTTTAGTCATTTGCATCTTTTAATAATCAAAACTGTAGTCAAATCGGCAGAACACATGGTTGTCTACAACCTGCCTCACTGATACAATAATAAATTTGACGTCCCTTTCGCGTAGGAGCGGGAAGTCTCGTTAAAAATTAACCACACTCCTGTCTGCAGGACTGATTTGTTGTTTCCTAGTAGGTAGGGTCCCAGAAGAAAGCAAATGGAACAGTCACTGGGGGTAATTGAGGAGTGTGTATTAAAAAGGCATCCGCAGGGCTAAGGGAACCCAAAAGAGCTGGGGCCGCATGCTGGGGCCGTCACTGAGGAGTGCACAGGGCAAGGAGCTGTTGCAGGGCCCTGGGAGAACCGCAGGTTGAGCAGGAGGGAGGCAGCCAACCCTCAGAGACCCCGCAGGGAGGCAGCCAAGAAATAAATCCCTGACTACACTTCTCCTCCCTCTGATTCTACCCCTGATTCCCACTGGCTGAGCCAAACGGAAGCCAGGGGGAGTAGGGGAGCCCTTCCAGGTGACCCAGACAACCTTCTAGAGCACAAACATGGTGGGGAAGGGCGGAGAGCAGAGCTGGAGGGGGGTCCATGGAAAACACCCAGACATTATGCGCCATCTGGCTCTAGTGTATGTTTTCCCCGGACCCCACCAGAATTGAAACAATTCATCACAAGAGAAGGACCTTGTCAGCCTTGTTCTCTGTGATATCCCAAAACTGGGAGCACCTGGCACATAATAGGTGTCCCGATAAATGCCTGGCAAACCAAGA
Source organism: Noctilio leporinus (assembly GCA_004026585.1). Taxonomy (NCBI): domain Eukaryota; kingdom Metazoa; phylum Chordata; class Mammalia; order Chiroptera; family Noctilionidae; genus Noctilio; species Noctilio leporinus. Next base: position 508,056 of record PVIW01000404.1, on the reverse strand, counting down.
AAACACACATGAATCGGTGCATGGATGAAGGGCTGGATGAGTGAAGGAACGAATGAATGCACTCTCCATCAGCCCTGCTATTGCTTGAAGCTTCGGAGCGAGCCTCATGTAAAAGCCGCAGATGTTCACATAGAGGGAAGAGGACACTCTTTTTGTCCCCTGAATATTACTAGCAGTATGAACTTGGGCTGCCATACTTTCCCCAACCAGTCCTGGAACAGCAGCTCAGCGCTTCTTCCCGCCTCCTCTTCCACCTTCCTCCCCTGAGAAAACTCACCCCGCAGACGTGTTTGGCCACTGCTGGTAGGCCAGACACTCGCAATCTGGTAGGGGGCTGGGTGTGGGGCCTACCCACCTCTCTAGCTGCCCCAGGAAATTTGTGAGAAACACATATCCCCAGACCCTGCTCAGGAGGTCAGAGTAGTAGGGCCTGGCAGTCACCATGGTTTGCAAAAAGCATAAAGGATGTTGTAACGATCAGCTCAGCTTGCAGGGTGGCCAACCCGCCTCATGTACCTGGGACAGCAGAAGCCAAAAACCAGGGAAGTCCCAGGGAGAACTGGCTGAGTGGGGCACCCTGTCAGCTCCTGTGCCACCTGGGCCTTGACCACTGGAGGGTGTGGCCTCATCTCCTGGTGCAGCAACGCCACCTGAGGATGAGCCTGGAACTCAGCGGGAACAGAAACCACTGAGAACTCCATTCGGAGCAGAAATCCTTCTCCATACGCAGGCCTGCTAGGGATCTGCACTGCCATTCTGGGTGAGCTGTTGACCATTCAACACAGCTCTGAGCGGCTCCCTCCCAGAACGAAGGTGGTGGCTGGTGGATGCTGGGACTCAGTGGTCCGTAACACAGTGTTTAGGAAAGGCAAGTTGCTCCGTTGTTCTTTGGGCAACTCCAGGGGCCCCTTAGAGCACGTCCGAATGCTCAACGGCAGGGGCACCATCAGTACCCACGACAGACACCCAAGGGAGATGGCGTAGCTACTCCGGCCCAGAGCCCAAAGCTGCTTGTCCCAGGACTCGGCAAAGTCCTTTTCCACTTCGGAACGAGTCTCCCTGAGCCAGTACAGGAGGAAGGAGACCAGGTGTTACCTACAGGCAAATTATTGGTCTTCCCTTCTGTCCTCCAGTTAAGGTTAAGGGGACTGTCTGAATCCCCTTTAAATGATGATAGGTTGGTTCGTATTGTGTCATAGTAACTGCTGACGTTTACTGGGTCCCAACCTCTGGTCAGGTGCTAAGCCAACCACTCCATCGTCAAAACGATCCCAGGAGGTAGGGACAATTTATATCCCCTTTTTCCAGATGAGGCACAGAAGGGTTACAAATTGCTCAAGTTCACCCACCTGGTCAGTAGGAGAGGTAAAATGTGAAACCAGGTACGTCTAGCCTCAAGTTCTTCGCACACAGCCAGTCTAGGGCCTCACTCTAGTGGAAATGGTAGAGGCCTGGACCCTAATCAGTGTGGCCCCAGACCAATCCTCCCTGAGAAAGTTCATGTTAAAAGCTACCACTGCTCTCATATCCACGGTCACAGTGTGGAAAGGCAGATCTCTGGAATGTATTTACCTTGCATCAATAAAATTTGATTCGCAACTCTGCTTTTCAGCCCCTGGTGCCATCATTCCATTCTTTGCTTCAATGAGTGTCACTATTTTTTTTTTTTTAATTGCTGACCAGCAATTTTATACAAAAGTGTCACTATTTTTAAATGCCTTCTATAAGTGGAAGCATGCAGTATTTTACCTGAATCCCAGGTGATTTATAATGAGAGTTCAAGAAAAATGTCCAAGTTTTGTTGGAAAACATGACCAAAACAAACAAACAAAAAGTATGTAGAAGACAAACGGAGTAGAAATACTTTAGGAACTTCTTTTTTTCATACGCGTGATGACAACTGCGTAAAAGAATTTGAATGAGACACTACGGTTTTGTTATCTGCAAGAAGCAGCATGCTATGACTTCACCCTAGTGTCTCCCCAAAGGTCTCAGGTGAGCGGAAGGTTTCATGAGCCCCCCAGCCTCAGCAGACCTGCTTGAAAGAAATGACCTAGCATCTAACTCTTGTGATCAACTCAGATCCCTGTCTCTTCTTTCCCTACCTGTGTTTTCATCAGCCACTTCCCCTGAGGAGGAAAATGTCTGGCTTCATAGTTTTCCCTTCTACAGTAAAGGCATTGTGTGGGATGTCTGCCCTTCTTCGGGGTGGGCCAGATACCCTCGGAGACCCTTGTGGGATTTCCTGGCAGGAGCCGGTTTACAAAGGTAGTGTGCCTCCTCAACAGTGCCCAGACTCTCAAGGAGATATGCCCTGGGAGGGCTAGGAATGTAGAGGCAAGAAACACCATAAGCAAAGCAACCTTCCAAAGGCAGGAGCCATTTCGCCTTGGAAACAGCAAACTCACTCACGCCAGGAGTCTCCGGGAAAGGGTGCGTAAATGATGAACGATCCTGCGCTAAGCCTGGAAGATGGGAAGCAGCTGCGGCCCAGGGTGTGTCTGGGGAGCCCAGAAGCTTCTCAGGGGTCAGAACGGAGGCTTCAACGACGTATTTTATATGGCCTGTAGGAGGAGCCCCAGTGCAGGGGGAGGACCTTAGGAGTTCATGGATCTTGGATCTTGAATTCAAATCCACCCTTCATGCTCACTAGCCACTGTCCTTCAACACGCTGTCTTACCTTTCTCTGTAGTTTTTCTCTACTGACCAAGGGGATTACCATCTTCCCTCTGCAATGTAGGGGTTAAGAATGCAGGTCTGGAGCCAGGTTGCCTGGGTTGAACTTCTGGCTTATCGGTGGGTGAGGTGCCTATGGGTTAAATACCTTTATGCTCTTGCCTTGATTTTCTCACCTATAAAATGGGTATAGAAATAAAATCTACCTCCTATGACTGTGGGGAAGACTGTAAGTGATAAATCATATAAAACCTTTAAGACAGTGCCCAGTGTGCACTAAGCACATAATCGATGTTACTTTTGTTGTTGTTCTCCAATGTTCGGGGCTTGTCGTGAATCTCCCATAGAATAATAGGGGAATAGCCCTGGCCAATGTGGCTCAGTTGATTGGAACATCATCCCTTGCACTAAAAGTTTGAGTGTTTGATTCACAGTCAGGGCACATACCTGGGTTTCAAGTTTGATCCTTTGTCAGGGAGAATATGAGAGGTGATTGGTCAATGTTTCTGTCTCACATTGATGTTTCACTTTCTTTCCCACCCTCCCGTCTTTCTAAAATCAATAAATATATTTGTTTTAATGTTTTTAAAAGAAGTATATGTGAATACACCATGCAATACCTAACACTTAGGGTTGGTGTCCCATTCTTGGGGAAAGTCAGACCCTGGGTCTCAGCCTACCTTGGAGGGGTTCCTGGGGCAGCATGACGAGGAATGTCCAGGCCCAGGCTTGTCCTTGGATGCAGCGATGGGAAGAGAGTGCGCTGGGAAGGGGTTGGCCAGGGCCTGCCCCCCAGAGAGTCACAGGAACAAAAATAGGAAGCCCGGGCTGGTATTTACAGTAAATCCTTAGGCCCTGACCACATTGTCTTGTCTGTGGTGCATTTATTTTAGGGACAAGCACTGAAGTCATTGCTGCCCGAAAATGTTCCAGGCTGGCCTGCCTGGCCTCTGCTTTCCCAGGAGAGGCCTGGGGTGAGGGAACCAGACCCAGAGGCAGGCCCAGTGGTGCCCTGAGTCCGCAGGCCGACCACAGGCCCGGCTCAGACCCCTACCCAGGAAGAGACCCGAGCTCCCTGCAAAGTTTCCAGAGGTGGCTGGCAGGGAGCCCTGTTTCACCCACTCCTGCTTTTGCTCTCACTTTCCTATTCCTCCAAGCCTGCCTCAGCCCATCTTCCTGACTCTCAGGGCTCTTCTTTCTTCATTTCTTATAAGTCAATAGGAAAAAAGGGAAGTGGATTCTTCAAAGCCGCTTTCTGGCCTTGGTAAGCAAAGCCACAGTCCCCGAGCTGGGCTGTGGCCTGGGTGGGCCTCTGCTAACGGCTCCCTGGGCCCAGCGAGAGTCTGAAAGCTTTGGTTAAGCCAGAGCCATGGAGCTTCTCCGGAGACAGGCCTGGCTGGGACAAGGATTTCCTCTCCAAGAGGTTGTCCTGGCCGGAGCCTCACATCCGCCCTGGTATACCTTTAGGACAGGGTGCTCCATAACCCAAGCGCCAGTCTGACCCCTGGCCCCCGGGCCTAAGAACCCTGCGCCTTCTCTCAGAGCAGCCTCCGTTCCCCAATCACAAAATGGAGAGTTTGAATGGGGCCCTGGCTCATACATCTCTTCATGTTTAAGGAAAATGTTCCACAGAACCCCCCGCCCTGCTACCACAGAATGTTTCCAGAGGCAAGTGAGGGCCTGTAGCTCCATCTGCTTGCCAGCATCCCTTATCTGCCTTCCAAAATCAATCCTAAGAAAGCCCTTAGGTAGAGCTGTGGGGGGCAGGTGTGCAGGTTACCCACCACACCACCTTAGACAGCGAGTTCGTCTCATGCAGCAGACTATGAGGATAGTTCTCCCTGGGGTTGCTCAAGACCCATTCAGACATGCTGGCCTCACAGGTGGAGCCATCACAGAGCAGAGTTTTAAAACCCTGGCCAGGATAGTACCTATCACAAATATTGTATCTCTTCTTGTAAGCCTCTCCCACTGGGCTACAGGGTTTCTTCATTTTGTGCTCCTCGGGCCCTGGGGCTTGGATGGAGGCTCCAAATAGGTAAAAATGAATGAGTAAGTAAATGAGCAAACCAAAGAATGGATGGGGAAATATCCTGGTCTGGGCGGCACGGCTTGCTGCAAAGATAGGTCAGTTTTTCTCCCTAGAGTCTGTTTCAGAACGTGAACAAAGAGCACCTGAGCTGCACAGACTTTCCCAGGAGTCGTTTGGTAGTTCTGGGTGGAGCCAGTTGTGTGGGGACCCCTTTAGCCTCCTGCCGTTGGGAGGAGGCTTGTCCTACAACAAGGCCAGGGACAGGGTAGACAGTCTCCTCTGTCCTTCCTTCTCACTTTCTTCTTTCTTGCCCTTCTCTGTTGAGTCCTCCCTCTCCCCAGGTGTCACTTAGGTAGCACGCTTTGACTACAGGGGGCATTTTCAGAAGTGGGTCCCAGACTTCAGCGATGACTCCAAGAGCCACACACATGATACAACCAGGGTCATGCCTGGACCTCTTCCTCCTGGCCTCTCTGCCCAAGTTCCATGAGTGTCAGAAAGGACACACATGCAAGATCCCTGAGGTTTCATCAGCAAGTCCGGATCCAGGTCACAAGGTTCAGTATCTGTCCCCATTTGTGCCTGTAATCAGGAACAAATGTAACAACTCTGAACTTGCTTTTCTAGTACTTTTTAAGACCTTTCACCACAAAATTTTTATTAGCACGCTCTCTCTCTCTCTCTTTCTCTCTCTCCCTCTCTCTTTCTCTCTCTGTCATTTAGCAAATGAGAAAAAATCCCCACAAATTGAAACCAGATGTGTTTGCCTGGGCTATCAAAAGCTACGATGTTTTTTATCATGTTCATTTTTATTTATTCAGTCTCCTTAGCTCCCTAGTCATGAGGTTCCAGTGTTTCCTCGTTTTTTTTTTTTAAACCAGGAGATGTTGGCTCGTGGTGAGTTGCTTCTCCATCAGGCACATAAGCTGAAAAGCTCTAGATGCTTCTTTGTCCGGGAAAGTGGGCAAAGCATGTAAAATGAATATCTCTGCTCCATTGTCATGTGCTCAGTCTAATACACTAACCTGTTTATATAATTAAGCCCTGATCTAGCTCCTAATTGGGAAACTGGTATAATTTTGCATCTTGTTAAAGTAAATGGCATGATTAGAATAGTACTATATAATGTACCCCGCATGACTTCCTCCTCCCACGTCTAAACCCGGCCAGGTTTTCACGGTGCCTCTGAGCTATCACACAATCCAGCCACCCCAGTGAGACTGTGGGCACATGGAGACCACCCCGAGCATCCAGGGTTGTTGACACGTGGGCAAGTGGCACCGCACCCACCAGCTTGGCGTTCCTGCCTGTAGAGATCCATCTATTCAGCTCCTTCCCAAGCTGGGAAAAGAGAAAGATCAGTTTTCCTAAGTGGAAAAGACCCAGTAAGTGGCTGAGAAAAGTTACTTTCATTTATATCTTTTCCGCTCAAGAGGCACACTTGTGGGTGGTTAACAGCCTAGAGGACAAAGCCCGGAGGAGGTGCCCAGACCCGCGACAGCCCCGGGCCGCCTTGCAGCCCCAGAAACTCAATTAACCTTGCAGGGCCTCACTCCTCTGTTCATTAGTATTTATTTATTTGATTTCCTTAAGCTTGCTCTTTGTGGTAAAAGCAAAAAAAAAAAAAAAAAGCACCGCAGGGCACAAGCCCAAGAGAGTAACAATTAATTAAAATACATAAAACAGAGCTGCGATGGCCAACAGCCTTGAACTTGGAGACAGCCAGATAAGTCCTTTTACAGGCTTATCCCCCTAACTTGCCAGAGCTGCGGGAGGTGGCCAAGAACGCAGCAATGAAGGATTTGCTAAGTGGGGAGCGCGTCCAGAGACCTTGGCAATTGCGAGCAGCAGTGCGCACTGACCAGCGCTGACCAGGCAACCGATACACATACAAGCTCTCCAAACTGGATAGTTCTCAGCGTTGGTGCCGACATTGGAACCACTGGGAATCTGGAAGAGAGCAGGTTGAGAATCCATGCATTCAAGCAAAGCCCTGGCACGCCCACATGCGTGACTCCCCAACTCAGAGCCAAGCCAGGACTCCTGCCGGGCATTTCAAAAAAAAAAAAAAGGCACAAGGGCTCAAAATAGGGTTTCTCCGAAGAATTGGCACTGTCCAGCAAAGGAAAAGCTCAGTCTCTGGAGGAGTCCCAGCGGCGATGGGCACCTCTCAGGGCCAGGAACCACGCCAGGTACTTGTGCAATAGTTCTTGGAGGTTTGAAACACCAGGTCAGGCAGCAGGTGAGACGCGCTCAGCCTAAGCCTTTTGTACGGAAACACTTTCATAAGACTGCCCCTGCAAAGCCTCTTAACTGCCTACGTGGTGCTGCACTGCCTTCTTCCATCCAACCTCGTATCTCAGAGATCAGCCCCCGAGCAGAGCCTTCCTTCTTCTCAGTGGCTACACTTATGGGCACCTATACATGTATCTTAAATTTGAAAGATGCCTGATTACGTATTTGAGGTTGTCCCCGGTGACCTGTTCTCACAAGTATGGATTCAATAAATGTTCTTGATCTATACGCCAAGGAAACGTGAACCTTCAGGTCACATTTGTAGAAATGAAATCATTAGGTCAACAGGGAAGGGCCTGTTGAATGCCGGTGGATATGTTGCCTTTCCCAGGGGTTGTGCCTTTCCTGAACATTCTCAGAGAATGGAATTGTCATGTGGGTCTGACTGCTGGCTATGGTTCTTTGCCTGTACGGGTCCCGTGACAGAGAAGTCTCTCCAGGCTATCAGTTCACATAGTCATGGGGCTGCAACCCTGGGTGAAGGGTAAACTCTTATTCCTAGAGTCACCTGAATGCATCCTGAATACTTGAGTCCAAGGGGGCGAATTCCAAAGAGGATCTCTCTCTGGTCTGAGATCTGCCTTCCACAGGTCCATTTCCTTCTCTAGAATCTGTCTTTTCTTTGGGTGATTTTTGTCAGATGCCATTTCTTTCCCTCCCTAAGGGTGCAGCCCTTGGCTCAATGATGGATACTGCCCCAGTATCCGTTCGTGCAAGATCCATAAGCACTATGCTTTGTTATTGGCATTTTTCTCTCTCCAGTCACTGCTGCCTTAAAAAAAAAATGTGTCCTGTTTAATAAAAGGCCCTTGTCCTGCTGACGATGTTGCTAAGTTTGCATAGGTAAATATTGACAGAAAGTAGATGGAAGCCAGCAACAGCCAAATATTTCTGCACTATACCAGGGGAATCTGGACATCCTCAGAGCACCCATGGAAGAGCCATCGAGGTACCTAGAGGCCGGGACTGTGCTAACTGGGGAGGCCAGTGAGCCTTCTCCAGAGATCCTGGGACCAGAGGGCTTGAATAAGCAGGTTATCTCCTGTTCACTCGGAAGCAGCTTACGATGCTCTGATATGAACTTCCTCTTGGTACCCCTACGCTAAACCCTCGCTGAGGCCAATGACCAGTTTAAATATTGGCAGTAAGGGACAAACAGTTTCTTGGTTCCTGATTACCAAATCCTTCCCTTATCTCTCCAACTACAATCACACCCCCTAACCCTACTTTTTTCTCATTCATAGCACATCTCTGTGCATTTGTTTATTCCTTTACTATTTGTCTCCCCCCTAGAATATAAGCCCTGTAATAACGGGAACACCGTCCACCTCCTTTGCTTTGTTCCCATTCCCTAGAACTATCCCTAGCATAGACTAGGTACTCAATAAATATTTGTGCGGTTGACCAAGTAAGCAAAGAATGACCACAGGACATGGGAAAGAAAACATGCACGCATTTGGACATTGTTTAAAACTCAGCAGACTAAAAATTGAAATGTCCCATTGTAGCTGAGAAAACATCCTTTTTTATAAGGAACAGGGTGAAATTAAAGTCTGAGCGTTTAAATTAAGGAGGGGGAAAAAACATTGATTCTGTTATCCTCGTATTTCGCAGACTAATAGCATTCACAGACTTAGGTACTTAGAAGGATTTTATGAATTTCACATCCTCTGGTAAGACATGACTTCCTGCCACGAACAGGGAGGGTGTGAGTCCTGGTCCAGATAACCATGAGCATCCATGAGTAATTGCTACCAAAATCCCATCATCTGGCCACGCTTCGCACTGGGAAACAGGCATACATCGCTGAGGTCAGCAATTGGCTCTCGTGTCTTCTGTTTTGTGCCAGCCCAGACAGGCTCCACCAGAAATAATCCAAACTCACACTTTTTCTCCACTACGGAATAGCCGAACAGGTCATGGTTCGTAGGAAGTAGGAACACAGAATTGAGTTTACTGCAAGAGTTGTCTGCATTTTCCCCATCAAGCTATAACTTTTCCACTCACCCTGACCCGTTCGCCATTCTCCCTCGTGTATTCAAACAGCCATTGCTGCAAAATAAGAAGATGTCATTAGGTGGACACAGCGGTCGTAAACCCCACCCACACAGAAGGGCAGGGAGGCTAAAGAGTCACATTCAGGGAACTAATGCGAAGTCTGAGCAGCAGAGTCTCTGACCCAAATAATCCAGGGTCACATAAAGAAAAGCAAGAAACAGAACAGCTGTTTCATGACACCTGACAGTGTAGGTGAGTTGTGTGAACTACTTGGAATACCTGTGCAGACAGCCTCAACTTATTTGAGAATTGTTTTCACCTCAGCTTCACGGAGACCATTGAGATAAATGGCATTAGTGGGAAAAACTCCCCAGTGTTCAAGTCCTCTTGTTACAGAAACGGTAATAAAATATTGAATTCCTCGATGGTTGGAGCCAGTGAAACATCCTGACACTGTCTTTTGGAGAGAATTCGACATAAACCTGTTCAAATAAATTAACACTCTGATTTTAACTGTCTTTTATTTTTCAGAAGTAAACAGTTCACCATGCCAATTTATGAGTTGATCTACAAGATCTCTTCTGAAAAAAATAAAGTAAAATACAAGGCATGCAAAGTACTTCGTTACATTTTAACACCAAGATGAAAGTGATTCACTTTATTTTTTCTCTTCACCTAAAACCTCTTGTTCTCTTACATGCCCTATTACACACATGTGATAGCAATGGAGAAGGAGGAAGAAAGGAAAAGGAAAATGGGCAGGAAGCTTGTAAGAGATACATATTACAATTTATCAAGGGGAGAGAATGACCCCTCACTTTTTGTATCAACAAGCACAGGAAATAAATCAATCAGCAATTCGGTGATTCTCTCTGAACATCCAACATCTGGTATTACAATGTCACCTGTACCTTTCCATATATCCATACTACATTTTTTTATGAATAAAGTCAAAATTAACCAAAGAAGTCAGTTTCCAAAAAAAAAAAAAAGAAAGTTGGGAATGCAAGCTGGACTATCTTCTAATTTTTCTAACTCTGTGATTTTCTGGTTTTTGATTGAGATTTAGTCTATACACAGTAAAATCTTAAAATACATGACTCTATGAATTTCTACTTGTGCATAAACTCATGTAACAATCACTCAGGTCAGGATATAGGACATTTCTATAGCCTCCGAAAGCTTTCTCGTGGTACCTTCCAGGCAATGCCTACCTCTTACCCCAGGGGTATGCACTATGTGATTTCTTTCACCTTCATTTTGTTTTTCTCATTCTTGAAATTTACTTACCTACAATTATGCATTATCACCCTCTTTTGTGTCTGACACTTTTGAGGGTCATTGGTATTTTTGCAACCATCATTAGTTTATTATTTTTAATTCACTGTGGTAATCTATTGTATGAACACACTAGAGTGTGTTTATCCACTTTCCCACTGATGAGCATTTGGGTGGTTTCCAGCTCTTGACTGTTATGAAACAGCTGCCATGAACATTTTTATACAAGTCTTTTTGTGGACATATGTACTCATCTCTCCTGGGGATGACATTGCTGGGTGGTAAAGGACGCAGATACTTAACTTTATTAGAAACTGACAAATAGTTTTCCAAGGTGGTTATACCATGCTCCTATTTGCTTTTAAAATGACTGAGTTGGTAACTAAAAACAACTTGTACCCACATGTCCTGATCCTTCCCCTCCATGAATAGTTTGTTCATGAAATACAGATGTGAAAGGGTACCATGAAAGGTTTCAGGCTGTGGAATCGGATAAACCTCACAACCTGATTCTCTCACCTATTTATTAGTTCACAGACTTGGAGTAAGATATCTTTAATTGCATTAAGTCTCCAAGGGTCTTTGTGAAACAGCTACATGATTTGGACTTACTCTGTATGGTTGTTGGGAAGACAAAGTGAGGTGACACAGATGGAAATATTCTGCACAGGTCAGAGACAGCTAAGCACTGGATAAAAGCTAAGCCCTCTTTTCTTGCACTGTCTGACACGCACCTCCTCCTTCAGCCAAATTTTGGAGTCTTTCTCTTTCTGTATCTCCTAGGCCCCAGGCGCTTGAGAAGGAAGAAAGTCTAGAAGAGAAAGATCTTGAAATTTAGAAAGTCAGGGGGCCAGATATGGATAAGAATCCATTTTCCTGCAGCAGAAGGGAGAGTCTCTATTTACAGTAGGACCCAGATGGAAGTGATTTGTTCAGAACCATCTTATTCTTGAGTGTGATATTTGTCCACATCATAAAACCACAGGCTACAATGTGTCTGACATTATACCAAGTGATATAAGCCGTCCTAATGATATTATAATAAATCCCAAATGAGGCAGCCATCACTCGGCAACCTTTTCAAAGTGTTCCTGAAATAGTTTTCACAGAACAAGGGATCTGCGAGCCAAATGTGGACGCTCACATGAGGCCGGAGGAGTTAGCTCAGGAACACAATTCTGGCTTAGTTCTTGGCTGGAGATGGTTTTTTGTTTGGGGTTTTTTTTGTTTGTTTTTTGGGTTTTTTTTATTATTAACCTATTGGCTTGTTATGAAAATCAAAATACTTCTCTTCTTATTTTTTCTATGAAGGATGCAGTTGGACATTTTCTAAGTGCAATAAAATGTCCCCCGGGGTGCTTTTTTTTTTTTTCCATTGTTATTCTTTAAATCAGCAGTTTCTGCGTCTCTTCATTAGGAAAAGCCAATGACCCCCATCTTGGCTTCACCTCCCCCCATGCTCCAAGAACGCTGACCACATTTCCTGCCATTCTGGTGGCGACGGCTTGTTTTGCTCTGTTTTTCTGCTCACATCCCCAGGTATGTTCCTGAGCTGCCATGTGATGTGCTTCCACAAGCCCAGGGAGGCTGCTGACTCAGGAACCATGGAATTTCTCCTAGGACCCATGTACAGCCCTTCTGCTCTTAAAGGCAAGAACCACAGGAAGTCATGTGTCTCCACTCATGGTGTTGGAAGCACCGTCTTGCTGGAATTCAGGGGACCTGGAGCAAGAAGATCCAGCCATTCCACCTCACCCTCACCACGGCCAGCACCCCGCTGCCATCACAACCAGCATCCCCGCTTCCATGCCTGACTCCACAGCCCATGTGTTTATCTCCCTCATCCTCTGTTTCCCTGCCCATCTTGCCTGCAATCATCATCCTTCTGGCCCATTTCCATCACAGTGGATTATCTAGGGCATCGGTGGCAAGCACAAGGCCCGCGGGTCAAATCCGGCCCTCCACCTTCTTTTATCCGGCCCGGCACCTTCAGCCCCGCACCTTGTTTCGACCCTGCTCACTTAGCTGTTAAAGACTAGTTACATTTATACCATCCTAAAATGACATTCGGACCTTGGAGGGCAACCTGGAGATTGATGTGACCCCTGGTGAAAATGAGTTGGACACCCCTGATCTACGGTCTCAATATCCCCATCCCACCTCTTTCCTCTCCCTTTCCCATCCCGCGTGGTTCTATCATGGGTCTAAATTGTGGGGCTAAGACACAAGCATGTTAGTCTTACAGTTACTAGGAAAGATGGTGTTCTTTTCATTCTCTCACTGAGCCCACAAGGATGAATGAGGTGAGCCTAAAACTGCTAGAGGTCATTTACTGCCGCCAGGTGAATGGAGCATGCAGTTTTTAAAATATTGCAGTTATAACATATTGGAAAATTAAAAATCTATCCGTTTTACAACTGTAAAAACATATAACATCTCCTGTATCTGTCTTAATCATAAAACATTAAACATAAAACATTATCAATAAATATGGAGGACATTTATTAACAGGCCCTAACACTTTCTACCAGGCACAAAAGAAAGCAGTAGAATAGAAAAACACACCGTTTTAGTACATGGTTACATGGAAGGACTTTCCATTATTTTTGTCCCGTTATGTTACATGACTTCAACCTGTGAGAACTGTGGGGGCAGGACAGCAGCCCCAGCGGACCCAAGGGCAGACCACTAAGCCAAAGAAGATTATTCTCAGTATTCTTGATATTGAAGGTTGTTTGCCCCCTTAGTTAGGACTTGCCTGGGACCCATTGCTTCTTTCTTCTTTCCCATTTCTCCCTTTCGGGGTGGTAGCGTCTATCCTACACCTGGCTCACTATCATATTTTGGAAACACGCCATTTGTCTGGATTCACAGATTCACAACTGGAGAGAGATTTGCCCCAGGATGAATCACACCTTGAGTCTGATGCATATGTTGTTTGGATGCTGTTTAGACGAGCCTTTGAAAGTTTAGACTTCAGAGTTGCTGCTGGAAGGAGTTAAGACTTTGGGGGCTGTTGGGATGTGAAGAATGGATTTTGTACATTAGAAGGACATGACTTTGGGGGGGGCCAGGAGTGGAATGTTACAAACCGAAAGTGTGTCCCCACCCCAGCCCCCCGCCAAATTCCTATGTGGAAACCTAATCCACAATGATAGTTGGAGGTGAGGCTTCTGAGGGGTGATTAGGTGATCAGCTGTCATGAATAGAATTAGGATCCTTATAAAAGAGACCCTCAAGAGCTCCCTTTTGATTCTCCTGCCCTTTGAAAAGACTGAGACATCCATGAACCAGGAGGTGTTTTCTCACCAGACACTAAATGTGTTGGGACCTTGACCAAGCCTCCAGATCTGTTAAAAATAAATTCCTGCTGCTTTTAAGCCAGCCAGTCTATGGCATTTTGTTAGAGTAGCTTGAATGGATAAAGACACAGACATGCTCCACTTAACCCTTGCTGTGCATCACAATTCAACTTCTCTCTCATATTCTGGGTCCATCAAATCAGCCAGCATAGAACTTCTTTCCTTGTCAGTTCACTGGCACCAGGCATCCAAAGAGGACAGAGGCAGCCTCAACTTCCATGTAAATGACCCATGGCTGTGCCCTCTCTGTAAAAGTGTTTCTCCCTTGGGCTCTAAATCTTCTAGACCAGGAGCGCTTGTAAACCAGGAGCAGGATGCAGAACTTTTGGGGTAGACATAAGAAGAGCTCATCCCTCCACCTGGCTGTGGAGAAAACCAGCAACATATTTAGGTCACTGGCAGTTACTACAGGACATTCTTACTCCAGTCCTGCAAATTGCTGCCACCCAGGTAGTGCCAGAGGCTGCAAATGGCTTATTCCAGAATTCTATTAGGTCAAGTCTTTGAGGGTGATGGGGAACTTCACCCAAATGCCAGGCCAGTGCATTTGAGGGGCGTGAGACCATTGGTGATATTCACTTTCTATCAAGTGACTCCTTTATTAGAGGTGATGCCACGTCAAGAACTGGATGGTGAAGGAAGCCTTCTATGAATTCACGGTGGTGTGGGCAGAAGCATTATGGGCAGAGAAGGTGAATCCATATCAAGAGCAAGTGTATTCCAATGAGAACAAAGCACCACCCCTTCTAAGATAGAAATAATTCAGTGTAATCACCCTGTCACCAGACTGGTTCCCTGTGGAACAGTGCCATAGTAAGGGCTCTGAGTTGCTCATTCCTATCGGTAGGTAGAGCACTGGGCAGTCATTTTAGCGAGATCAACCTTGGTGAGTGGGAGTCCATGCCACTGACCCAGTGTCATCCCAGTCATTGTGGCCATTTGGTTGAGAGATACAGACCTGCAGTTGACTGAGGTACCAAAAGACTCCTGGGTGGCATCTCATTGTGCTGTGAATACAGCAAGAGTGAAGCAGGAAATAGGGAGCCAGGCAGATAGGAACCAGGGAGACCCAGGCTTTAGAGAACCTGTTGGAGTACCCAGAGCTCATGGTTGTGCATGGCTGGGACAGAAGAGTCAGGGTAATGTCAACACCGCTCTCATGGAGTATTCTGGAAGCCTCTTGGTGACTCCAGAAACTGTACGTGATGGCGGATTGCCTCTGCTCAGATACCCGATTCAGCAGGCCATCCCAGAGACGAGAACTTATTGGATCCCACTTACTGGTGGCATGATTTGGGGGACCCGCAGAAAGAAGCGAAAGCATCCAATCTGGTGGGGATCTTCTGCGGCCCATTCCCTCCTCTTATCTGTGGCTGTCACAGACTATTGATGGCCCCTTGGTAATGGACCTCCCGGAATACCCAGTCAAAGCAACAATGTAAGCCCTATGCTTCCCTCCCTTCTACTTCAGCCAAACTTTTATCTTTAAAAGCCTCAGAGAAAAGGTTTCTCTTCTGTTGTGTATTTCACTCCTTGACTCCTGACACGGTACCTAATTAGTATTACCTGATGTCACAAAACTGCACTCAGTGAGAGACTCTCCCATCCTTGCCCCAAGGTGTCCCCTTCTTTCCATGAAATCACATAGCAGCCCTGGGACTCCTAACACGTCCCTCTGGCCCCTGGAAGCTCAGCTCCCTCTAACAGTAATTGGGGTTCAGGCAATACTGCACAGGGGAAACGGGCTCTGCTGGGGGTCAGAGAGCTGGCTCTGACACTCACTGTCAGTGAAACTTTGACATCTCTGCTTCCTAGCCCATAAACTGGTGATGAGAACAGTCCATTGGAAAAGCTTTGTAGGGGATAAAGGTTCATCACCTTGTAAGTAACAAAATCATTTTTCAAAGGCGGGCAGGTGACAGTGCATCTGAGTTACAGCAAAGCCATAAGAGACAGTGGCTGCTGCCCTGGCCGGGGGAGGTGACAGACAACCGGCCTCTCTGGAGGGTCAACTGCAAAGTTCTTACAGCTTTAAGTTCCATCAAGTCTCTAGGTAAAGACTGTTTGTCCTTGAAATTGTTTCTCATGTTTTCAAAGTTATCGTTCTCAAGGTATCTTTATTTTAAGAAAGGAGGAGTTATGGTTTATCTTTTGAGACCCAAATCAAAATTACCAAAGACCTACATGCTCAAAGTGTGACCAATACCACCTGCATCAGGTGAGCTAGAGTATTATTTAAATGCATGTTCCCAGGCTCTGGTCTGGACCTCAGCTTCCATGTCTGAAAACTGGCTTAATAGTAGCTCTCGCCTAAAACCTAGGTAAAAAAAAAAAAAAAAATATATATATATATATATATATATATATATATATATATATATATGAAGTGTAGCTGGGATAAATGAATACATGAAAAGTGAATCATTTGCAAAGGGAGGAGCATAATTTGCAACTGGGTAAGATGACCCCTAACTCATTCAAATCAGGCCTCTATTACCCCCAAATCCCTGAGGATGTCTTGGGCCTCAGACAGCTGACAGAGAGGTCCCCATTCTTGTCCACAATGTATCCTGGCCAAACGCACAGGAAGTGGGCCCCTTAGGTGGGCATTCAGCCAAGTCTGGAGCTATTAGGAAATAGGAATGCATGTATTTATTAAGGAAAATTAAAATGCGCATGCGACTTTGCACAGCGGCAATTTATGAGGTTTTATGACAGTGTCACCAAAAGGCCCCCTCAGTCACTTACAATGTCAGGTCTACAAACACCTGGGAGCTCAAGCAATAAAGCTCCCTAATGGAGTTGGCGGGAGGGACGTGGCTGTGGAGGGGAGAGTGAGCCAAGTGGGACAGGCGCCTGCACCTGTGGATTGTGTGGAAGTGTGTAGATGGGTGGAAGTGAACACGCGCACACTAGGGGTGTGCTTATGTATGAGCACTGTGATTGTGTGGCGTGGGTCACCCCAGGGGGATACTGAGCCTCAGTGCAGAAGTACACCCATCACTCATGCTCCCTTCAAAGGACAGCAAAGAACTGGCCGCTCCCAGGAAGTCTTAGTCATCATCTACTGCTAAGACCAAAGGCCTTCGGGATGTCGAGAAAATCAGAATGTCGTGGAAAAATAACCTCTGAGCTGAGCATTCAAGAATGAGTAGAGTCTGGCCGATGAAGGAGGAGAGGGAGGCTGACCTCCCACCTTCTGTCCTGGGCCTAAGCCTTCACTGATGCTACGCCCTCTTTTTTCCACGTCTCTGGAGTTTCTGTGATGCTATGAGCCAGACTCGTGTCTGTTACTCTCGCGAGCACTGTCTCATGTTCTCTGTCATCTGCCCGCCTTCCCACCCAGCCCAGTGCAGCCAACAAGGGCTCACTGTTTACTGGGGTGTGTGCTACGAGAGAAGGTTCAAAGAAATGCACAGAAGGTACCTTATTAAAGAGGAAAAGAGGAAGGGGAAGGAAGAGGAAAAGGAGAGGAAGAAAGACTTTCAGGATAACCCCCAGAATCAATCTTCAGAAGAATGGCACTCAGATGCCAAAGCCAGCTCCGCCTCCTATTGCAGGAGGGAGGAGTCCCACTTCCTCTCTCCCTTGCATTCCTCCGCAGCATGAAGCACTCTTACATTTTGCAAGATCCCTTTGGTTGCCTAGGGCACGCCATCATCACATGCATCTTCTTTCATGCGAGGAAAGTCACTTCCCTGCAAGACAGGAAGGACCGTGGCTTGTGAAATGAAATGGTCCTTTGGTTTTTTATCCCTGATGAACCAGAATAAGCTGGCCCAGTTTGGAGTCGGAGGTCAGGGACCAGGAGTCTATGAATACCCATCATGGGCTACATCCTCAACTGGATACTTCCACCTACACTGGCTAACCCTCATCCAAACTCCGAAAGCAGAAATGAGCACAAGCCTGGTATGGACAAACACCTTGAGGAGCCAAGAGACTCTGACATCTGCTCAAAGGCATATAGATGGGAAGGGAAGAGCTGTGTTCTACTTGCAACCAGAGGATCCCTGCTTTTGTTCCTCCAGCACTGCCTGTGTCCCACTCTCTCTAAAACACAACACCTGCCTCATTCTTTTGCTTGTCTTCTGTCCTTCCTACCAAATCATGAGCTTCCGCAGATCAGGGGCCAGTTCTGCACTCCTCACTCCTAAACGCTGCCTCCCACCTCCCCACCCCAATCTGTCATAAAGGGTGAAGTATTCATGGAACGGGTCAGAGGGGAAGAAGGAAAGATGGAAATACCTGGGCAGCTCCCATTCTAAGCCTCATCACCACCTCTGACATCAATGAAGGCTCCCTGAGGATGAGAAGGAAAGTGTAAAGACCAACCTTTCTGTAACCTGAGCGTTTTAGATTCACAGGCATGCATGTGCACACATACACACGTGTGTACACGCACACACACACACAGAGTCTACCCACAATTCTGCCCCCGAACATCCACAAGCAGGCAAGGATATGAGTGCCAAAGGGATCAATTCAGGCTTTCGACCCCTTCCCTCAACCAGAGCCAGCCCTGCCCTGGTAAAGTGTCCACATCGCCTTCCCTTTCAGCCTAGGTTAGTTCCGTGAAGCGGACAGGCCAGGGATCGATCACCTCTTGTCTCTGCTCCCAGAGACCAGCATCTAGTTCATCACATAGAGACTCTCAGGGTACGAGGGCTTCATGACCTGTGGTGCCAGCCAGCGGCCCCCAAAACTATGCCATTGAACTGACCTGCTCAGTTTGCGGAGAGGGTGCCTGGGAACCAGGCCTTAGTCTGATTTTACTGCAGAAGGTCGAGGCTGCACAGTCAATAGGACAACCAGGAAAAACAATCTAATGAATGGATCACAGTTACTGACCTCTGATCCTCTCCTAAATCTCTTGTAAGCCACTGCTCAGGTTTTCAAAATGGGAAACTATCAGTGGAAGATCTTGACGGTGAGCAAATAGGATACAAAGATAAATGTTGGGGACTAGAGCGTGCTAGATTAGTGCTTCCAAATGTGCAAATGAGGAGGAACCACCTGGGGACCTTGTTAAATGTAGGTTCTGATCCAGTAGTCCTGAGCTGCTTCATTCCCAAGTAACTCCAGGGTGACGCGTGTGGTCCAGGGGTCACACTAGAACAGCAGGGGGCCCGTGCTCAGGATGGCTGGTGTTGGCTACATTTAATGTTCTTCTACCTTCAACATGCAGGAGTCCCAGTCCCTGCAGGAAAAATCCTGAGCCCTCTGTGTTGCAAACTTCTTTCCCAGCCACAGCCTCACTACACCCACTATACCCCAACTATGCTACTGAAACACCCAGTGGCCACTTATACTCCAGGCTTCCCAAGCCCCGTCCAAGCTGCTGGTTTCCTGCCTGAAATGCCTGCTTCTTTGAGATTTTATAAATTCCTACTCATCCTTCCTCCCTCTACCCCCAGTACCTGTTCTGCTTCTCCTGACTGTATAGACTTAAGCACGTTACTTCACCTTGCTAAGCCTTGGTTTTCTCATCTGTAAAATGGGGCTGTAATAACATCCACCTCACTGAGGTTTTTCTAAATAGTAAATGAGATGGTACACGTAAATATTTAGCAAGATGCCTGAGACATACTAGGTAATTAAAAAAATAAACCATCTAACTTGAATGTCACTTCCTCTGTGAAGACTTCCTGGATTTTTTCATTTATCTTTTTTTTTTATTTCAGTGCTCCCACAATACTTGTTTTTACTTCTCTGTTTGCCCCTGCTGGACAGGACCATATCTTCTCTCTCTCTGCTTTTCCAGGATCTAGCACTAAGCCAAGCTCAGAGTGAACCCTCACTCAGCAGGGGGATCAGGGCAGTCACAGCCAGTAGCATTTCAGGGTGCTGTATGTCTGAGGGGCCCTATGTCACAGGAGCATTACGGCTAACTGGAAAACTCAGGGAAGCAGAAGCTCTATTTAAGTGACTTTTCCAAATAACCGAAGATTTCACACACAGGCAAAAAATTACACTTCACTGTAAAAGAGCTTATTCAGATTCTCCTAAATGTGTTTCATGCCTAAACAGAACACAGTGATTTCAGTATAACCTTCCCAAGCTGACTCCTAGTTTGAACAGAAATGATCAGGCCATCCTAACAGGGATCAAAATGATAATCCAAGGGAGCCCCAAGACAAATATGAATATTTGCTATGGGGTTTTTTAAACATGGCCCCAAAATTCTTTGGCATTCCCCTCACAGAGAGAGGAAGGTGTCCCTTCCTCTAGGACACCTGGACCAATATCCAACGCAGAAGTGGCCCTGTGCAGTTTCCAGGTCTAGGGTTGAAAAAATTGGCAACTTCTTAAATCCCACCTCCTGCCTCTTAGGATGCTCGCTCTTGGAACCTGACCACCATGCTCCGAGGAAGCCCAAGACACACTGTTAGAAGGGTCCTGTGGAGAAGAACCCGGAGCTAGAAGAACCACCTGGCCAGCCACATGGGTGCATGAGTCATCTGGGAAGTCAGTCCTGAGCCCTGAGTGAGCTGCCCCGCTGAGGTGGTGTGGAAACCCGTGTCCCCTTCCCAACTCCACTCAAATGGAAGATTTGAGAGCAAACTAAATGATTGCTCTTGTTTGCAGTTACTCGTTGAAGAATGGATAATCAAAGCATTTCCCCCAACAGAAAATGCTGCTGGCCCACTGAGAGTTTGGAATTCCAGAATCTATTGAGATATCAGTCGCCTGCTGTCTCCCCAAGGTCAGATTGACACTGTCATTTACCATAGAGCACATGAAAAAAGATCACAAGTTCTGAAGATAGAATCGCTGGGTTCCGATGGCTGAGAAACATCAAGGAAATGACTTGTCCTATCTGAGCCTCAGTTTTGTTATCTGTAAAATGGACATAATAAGGCCTAGGTCATCATGTTGCAATGATGCTTAGAAAGCAGGGATTGGGGTTGGTAAACCTTATTTGTAAAGGCCAGATAGTGAATATATGCATATTCAAGGCCCATATGGTTTCTGTCACAACTACTCAGTTCTACCATGACATGAAAAAAGCAAACACATACGTACACGTACAGTATAAACAAATTGGCATTGACTGCATGCCAATAAAACCTCCTTTACAAACTAGGATTTGTCCTGCAGACCCCTGCTATGAAGGATTGGGAAAGTTCCTGGCATAAATGCCAGCTGCCATTAGCATAAGTATTATTATTGTTGATGTATTAAATACAACTTTCTTTAGGCAAAAGCGTTTGCTGGGGATTTCACCAGCCTGTAACCACAGGGTTCATCAGAAAGAGTTCACCCTGCGATAATTAGCAGCAATACTTGTAACAGGATGAGTCACTCTAAGGGGATGACACGGGGGAGTTTCATAAGTGCTCTGTCATCTTTCTTCCAAGCAATCTTGACCAAGTGTCTTACCTCTTGAAACAAGGTAGTTCATCTGCGTAATGAACATACTCGTTGCCGCCCTCCTGGGTAAATCGGTATTTCAGATCAGAACTAAGAAACGTTCTTTCAGATGAGAGCTCCTGGGCAGGAACTTGGAGGAGTTCAGCTTTAGGGCAAAAAAAAGGAAGTGAGTAAGAGAGCAAGAGAGAGAGGGATGGTGGGAGGGGTCAGTAGTGGGGAAACATGCACTTTATAAATCCCACCTTTCCTGGGGGCCCCCTTCCATGACCTGCTCATTCAGCTCTACCTGTTGCCTGCCAACCCTGTGCAGGTCCTGGGCTGGGGGAGGGGTGGCTAACAATGAGCTAGATACCCCAATCCCAGCCCTCATGGATGAGGCCCACATCCAGAGAGGGGAAGAGACCATTAAGTAAGACATGACAGTAACAGTGTTATGCATTCTGAAAGGGGAAGTGGTGGGTGTGGACCACTCTTTGAGGGTAGGGGACCTGGCCCATTTGGGGGTCATGGGAGGTCTCCCCAAGGAAATGACATCTAAGTCAAGACCAGAGGGACGAGTGGGGATTACTCATCATCCCCTGCCATCTTTCTATTCTTGAACTTGCCCCTGTGCTTAGACCATTCCCTTCAATGATCTTAAAATAAAATCTAGAAGCTCACTAGGCCTGGTATGATGTGGTTTCTGACATTGCACCAAGCCTTATCTCAGTCTCCCGCCAGTAATTCTGCTCTGGCTACCCTGGATTATTTTCTAGGCCTTCCTACCACAGGCCCTTTGCCTGTGCCTCTACCTAAAGCACTTTTCCCTTCTCTATTTACTTAGTTAACTCCTACCTATCCTTCAGATATCAAATCACTTATTCCCTCAGGAAAACCATCTCTGACATCCCCAACTCATTAAAATCCACTGTTTTGAAATTTTCAAAGCCCTTCTTAGCACTTACCACAAATACAATTTCCGTGATCTAAGTGAACAAGCCCCAGGGACTGGCACACAGTGGAAGCATAGCTAACATATACATTTCAATGAAGACAATGTCGGCTGCAATGCTCTGGAGCCATAGCACCTCTGTCTTCAAACCCCTGAGACTAAGAAACCCCACTGAGCACGTATCTGTTCTCCAGTCCAAGTTCATAGTAGCAGGTGTGGCACAGTGAGGGTAAAACTTGACCACGGAGTCAGGAGAGCGAAGTCAGAATCCCATCTCTAATTGCAATGTGGGTCTAAATTTTTCACCTGTGAAAGTGTGGAATAACAGCATCCTTCCCAACCATCTCTTGGACCTGCTGTGCATCATGAGAGCCCTTGGAGGATGTATGCTTCGGAGTTTATCATGACCCAGCGTCCTCTAGAGAATCCAGGAAGAGGCATGGATCAAGACACTGGCTGTGCAAACAGCACTGGAGCAGGAAGGAGGAGCTCTTCGAGGGACCCCAGGAAGAGGGTGGCATCTGCAGCCACCTGTGCCAGCATGAGCCCCGCAGTATTGATCCCCAGTCTTGCAGAGGGAACATTTGCCTTTCTTCCCCTTCCAAATAATTAAAGTCTACTACTTTATGGCCTGATAAAATTTACTGGGACCCTTGGCACGTAATTATAGTGCTTCTTTAACGGAGACCCCATAAAAGATGCATGATTGGAAAGTTAAGGATCTGGATAGAATTACAACGAGGTGACAAATAATTTACAAGTGATATTAACTGTCTAAGGGGGGAAAATTCCAATAACCTCTGATGAAGGCTAACAATTAAAATAATAAATTCCCCAAGAGCAAGGGTAAACCTTTCTTCTTGGTCAAAGGCTTACACTCCACAAGCCCAGAAAGAGCGATGGGCCTTCTTATCACAATCAAGTCCTGATCTCCCAGAGCATCTATTCTTTCTACATCTATGTATTTGTGTACTTACACTTAGTTCATCTTTTTAGTAATTTATTCATCTACCAATTTATCCATTATTTTATGCCAGGCCATTCTTTCATTCCACCATCAATTCTACTCATTCTCCCTTCCATTCATCTACCCACCCATACTTCTAGTCATCTATTTCCATCTGTTCACTTATCCAATTATCAATTTATGTACCTACCCATTCATTTATTTTATATTTTCCTCCATTATCCATTCACTTTACTAAGCTTCTGGGCAGCACGGTGAAAAACAACTATAATATAAGCCACCTAAGTAATTTTAAATTTTCCAATAGCCACAGTAAAAATCAAAAGAGAAACAAGTAAAATCCACTTAAGTAACAATTACGTTATTTAATAATTATTTTGTTACACACTAGTATTTTCATATATTTAATATATTTATTTTCATAATACAGAACTATTCGTTAACAATTTTTACTAATTTTATTTCACTCAGTCTACCCAAAATACCATCATTTCCACAGGTAACCAATATAAAAATATTAACCAGTTTTACATTCCGCTTTCCATCCTAAGTCTTCATAACTCAGTGCATATTTTACACCTGCAGTTCTGCTCAGTTGCACTAGCCACATTTCAAGTGCTCAACAGCCACATGTGGTCTGTGGCTACTACCGTCCTGGAAAGCCAATTCTAGGTCTTCACAGATGAATCAGAGGGAGCTTTTGCCCTTGAAAAGTTCCCACTCAGTCACTATTAATGGTGGGAAGAAGGGGACGGGACTAGTCAAAGAACAAGTATGAATGTCCCTTGGACTTGGACAACTGGGTGGGGATTAACTGGGAACAGGAGATGGGTGGGGTGGAGGGGGGCAAAGGGGAAAAATTGGGGCAACTCTAATAGAATAACAATAAAAAGATTTTTAAAGAAAAACATATGACCATTAGTGAGCATTAAAAGAAAGAAAGACAGGTAGAGTATGAACACTACAAAGCACATTGGCTTTTCCCCGGACCTTTAAGCACAGCTAGACTTTATTTTGATGGTGTTTTACAATTTTTAACTGTAACTTCCAAAATCCCAATCTTGAATGGCAAATTAGGAAAGCTATTTGTGCAATTTACTAGAGTCTAGGAGTATTTTTTTTGGCAATGAGTAGACAGCACTTATAAACACATTTGAAAATACAAATACAAATTTATTCTTGATATTGGTTGCAAGTATTAAAACTGAGGTAATTACCATGATTTTGTTATTAGCAGAGGTCAATTTTGTCCCAAATTATGAGTATCCAAACTATTTTTCTTTACCAGACTGCCATTGTGAGTATCTGGGGGAAAGTATCTACAGGTTGGGATTTAGACATTTAAGCGAGTATTTAACCTATTTCAAACATAATTGGAAAATAAAACCTCTGATGGTACTAAAAGAGAGAGGGAGAGAGAGAGTCCCACTCAGCAGAAGACAGAGAATTAGGAGCTTTTTGACCATAAGACTCAGTGCCTGTTTCACATATTATTTCATTAATTCTTCACTCTTAAGTCATAAGACACTCCCATTTTACACTTGGCAAAGCGAAGACTTAGAGCAGAGTGGTAAAAAGTTCTAGAATGAAGTCAGTGGAATGTTCCAAAGCACTTTGTGAAATGCTCAGACCAAGCGAGGACTTCCTGGCTCTGCACAGGTCGGCAGGAGCAGAACTGGGCCAGCCAGAGCTGCACAGCAGACGTGTCTTCCCAAACAAAGCAGACAAATAGGAAGAAAGAACTCACACTCCTTTGGGCCCAAGCAGATCTCTGACTTCTTCCGCTATCTCTGGACAGTCACCTAGGGTGTGAAAGAACATAGTTCAGAGCATAAAAGAGTTCACACAGGTCAAAGCTAGCTTTTGCACCAAAATGTCAGTCTCCTGTCCATTCATAATGCAGAGAGTAAGGACTCCATGGACAGTTAACTGTATGGTGTCCAAGCCTGAGGAGTTTGGTGGCACCACTGATGTTGATGACAAGGCCCTGGTGACAAGAGCGACAAGCTCATGTCATTTACTCCAGTGTTTCAAGTGCTTCACCTGCACTGTTTCCCTGACACCTTTAGTTCAGAGATGAGGAAACTAACGCACTTTCCCACAGCTTGCTAAGTGGCCCCTACTCTGTGCTACATGCATAGACCTCCCCCGACCCCTGCAGTGAACTTTTCATTGGAAACTGGCTCAGCCAGACAGGACACACGCTGTGGAGTGGCCACTGTAGGTGTGAAGCTGAGTAACACATGAGGCTCTTTCCAAGTTCATGTCTAGTGGGGAAGAGGAATCCTTCAGTTATCAGACTGCGCTAGCCGTCCACACACTCTAGAGTGGAGACAAAGACCGTGAGCTGTGGCACCTTTGTAGGGGTAGGGGAGGTAGTCAGGAAAAGGTAGTCACAGAAGAGGTGACACTTGCGCATTATGAAGCTTCCTCTAACTCCCCCAACAAAAGTAATCTCTCCCCTTCTTAAAATCAGCCCTGGGGGCACAGGCTCTGGCGGGCCCTTTGGAACAATTTCGCCTAGGCTGTGCCCCCCACTCCCCTATTCCCACCCTGCCTCCCCCAGTGCTGCTGGTTTATTCTGTAATTCCCCTCCAGGCCCCAGGGAAGGTTTCCACTCACTCAACATCATAATGGATCAATGGAGAAATACAAACGCTGGGACTGCAGAGAATGTATATATTTGTTTTAAAAACCCTGTCTTTCTCTAGCACAGACAAAACACTGCCAACTTAACACCTCCCAGATATGCACTGTGGGAATGATTTCCCACAGTACATATCTGCACAGCTCCCTGCCAGGAGCGATACCAGTCAGAGGGGCTTCCCAGCGGCCCCAGCTCAGGAACGGAAGACACATCTGCGGAGGAGTGAACATGGTGGAGCGGGGCAGGCAGGGCAAAGTCAGGTGGAGGCAGAGTGATAAGGGAGAGAGGAAGACAGAGCCAAAGGTGCTAAGAAAACAGGAGGGAGGCCGGAAAAGGCAAAGGCTGAAAAGAGGTGATACAGGCTTAGATGAAAAGAGTCAGGGGGTGAAAAAAAAACAGAGAGAAATGGGGCCAGACTCAAGACTAAGTCAGCCCGGCACCAAAATAAGGATGGAAACCGAATGACCGATGACATGGAGAGAGACAGAGAAAAAGGACAAGGGGAACAGGGGAAGATACCTAGAGCTCACCCAGCTCCCAGCCTTAGCGCTTGGCTCAACTATTCCTTCCTTCTGGCTGGGGGGCTCTTGGACCCACTTTTTGCTTCACTCCTCCTCATTGTTCCCCACCACAAGAGAACCCCCAGTTGGTTTCCTTTATAGAACTTTTTACCTATCCACTTGTTTATTATCCATGTCCAAGGTCAGCATCGCCTTGACATATCCCCAGGGCCTAGAATAGTGTCTGGCATAGAGAGATTAATTATTGAGGAAGAAATGGATGGATGGATGGATGGATGGGTGAATAAATGAATGTCGATGAAGGTAAAATCATTACCAGGAAACCCACTCTAGCTACTCCAGTTACCCAGGTGGCAAGGCCATGATTTTGCGGCTGGGTTGAAAGTTGATTGGGAACACGACTGTCCTTAGCAACTGGGAAAAACCAGAGCCCATCTGTGATGGAGACCAGAGTGGGCGTGGAGCACAGATCCTGCCTCTGACACCAACAGGGCATCAGCCAGATCCAAGAGGATCCTAGGAGGAGGGGGCCTGGGGAGCTAAGTAATTTTCATCCTGCTTTAGGGGCCCCTCTGGAGTTCTTTTCAGACAAAAGTGGTTCCATCCATGACTTGGCTTGGGCTGCAGTCAGAAATGGTCCTGTGGGAAAGGTGTATGAAGAGTGCACACTTCTTAGGCAAAGTTCTAACTTGTTAGGGTTCCCATCAGTACCATAAGGACTAATACAGCCTCCCTTCATGTAGGGAGGGCTTTTTGCCACTACGGTAAGTGATTTCTAGAGCCATTGATCAATACCAGCCTCTGCTGATGCTGGACAGCACTCAGAGGATCTTCCAGTCCAGATAAGAGTGTCTTGGCCTTCTGGAAGTCCCTGGTGAGGGTCCGTCAGATAAGAGGCCATTACATGCATTTGTACCCTGACTCCGGCATGGAAGCTGTACATGGGGGATCACTGGGGTGACCCAGCTGTAGGAGATGCAGAGAGAGAGACTGGACAGCCTGTGGGGAAGGACTCTGGGTGTGAAATCCCAAAGTCAGGGGACTTTTCCAGCTCACCTATAGGGTGACTCAGGAACAGTGACCGGATGCAACAAAAGTGCCAGAGGCCATCCCCAGCCCCCACCACTACAACAACCCTCTACTTTTGACCTTTCTGTCCTCACCCACACCTGCACAAATTTAACATAGTTGTATGCATAGAGTAAATTCAAGTTCACGTGCTCCTTTCCAGGTAATAGTATAATAAAGACTTTGTATGTTTCTACAAGACCTTTATCATTGACAATGCTGACTACGTGGATGGCCTCAATTTCACTTAACATTGCCTTATATATGGTCCTTCAAGGGTTACCCAGGATGTTGCTGTTATAGATACTGATGCAATAAACATCTCTGCTTACGCCCATTCCTTTCGTCAAGATTACTTACTCAGGATAAATATCCGGGTGCAGTAATAGATTGTCCTATTGTCCCCAAAAGTACTCTCTGTACATATGATTGCTTCAACCTAACATCACCAGCACTGAGCACTGATAAGACTTTTTATTTTCCCCTAGGTGTTGGGTAGAATTTATTTTAATTCCCTTGGACAGAATTAAGTATAACCATTTTTCAAAATGCTTGTTTACCAGTTACTTTAGATGGGATTTTCGGTTGATAGATTTGTTCAGCTCATCTACTCAGCCCTTTTCTGCATACATAAATGTGGATGCAAATCAGCAGCCTCTGAAGAATGAGGAATGATCCAGTCAGCAGAAGGAGTTACATGAGTCAGAACTCTAAGCTCAGATCCTCCCAATAGCCTAGGACAGCCATGTCTTCCTTGGCCAAGTAGACGGGGCTAGACTGGAGAGTGAACCATATTAATATTAAGGTCTTTTGTGCCCCAGGCACTGGCTCAGCACTTTCCATAAATGTTTCACTTACTCCTTAAACAACTGAGAAGACGACCTTAGAATCTCCCTTTGACAAATGGAACTAAGAGAAGTCAAGCAATTAACCCAATATCATCCAGACCAGTCAGGATTCGAACCCAGATCTATGGGTCAGTACAGCCCATGATGTAACCACTGCACTAGCCTCTGGATGGAGAACATGATCAAAAGGATTTTTTTAAAATAATTGATGAACTTGATATCATCTGTATTAGTCATGGGTCTCAAGAGAAACAGAACCAGTGGGATATATAGAGATATATACACAAGAGATGTGTTACAGGAATTGGTTCGCAGGATTATAGACGCATGGAAGTCCCACAATTCGCCTTCTGCAAGCTGGTGGTGAAATTCAGTCCCAGTTCAAAGGCCCAAGAAGCCCCAGTCCGACTTGGAAAGACCGAGAACTGGAAGCTCTGACATCTAAGGGTAGGAGAAGATGTCCCAGCTCCAGTGAAGGGAGCAAGTTCACCCTTCCCCCCGACTTTTGGCTGTATCCAGGCCCTCTGCAAGCTGGGTGATGCCCACCCACGTTGGCGAAAGTGATCTTCTCTATTCGGTCTGCTGATTCAATGTAGTCTCGTCAAGAGCCACCTTCAGACACGCTCAGAAGTAGTGTTTTACCAGCTCTCTGGGAGTCCTTTCTAAGCCCAGTCAAGTGGACACATAAAATTAACCATTAAACACTATATCTATCCTAAAAGACCACACTGTCCCCTGAATAGATAAGTAGAACAGGGGCAGCAAACCCCACCTTATCACTTCTCATGATGCATGATCACAGTCCCCCAGGCATAATGTGCCCTCAGTGTTCGAGAGAAGCGCCCCCCCCCCCCATTCCCCCACCTGTGTCTGCTCACCACACGGGCTCTGACTGCTGTAGTGTGAAGTGCATGTCCATGGCTGAAGTCACATCTGGGAACTCAGCCTCCAGGGCACCTAGTCTGGCAGGGCCCACGGGCAGCAGCCTCTGCCCGGGAGCTCAGCTTCTCCACATCCTCCCCCAGCCATTGCGGGAAGAAGCATGACTCACGGAGGGAAGAGCATTGGCATCATCTCCCCCGCCGCACGGGGGCCAGCCAGCAGGCTTGTGGTTAAAGGACCTGCCTGGGTTGCAAAACGAGCCAGTGGGCTGTGTTCCGGCATCACGTGACTCGGGTGGGCACCGGGGACGGCCTTTCCTTCCCTCGCCCACTGACTCACCGCACACTTGCCTGCGGTCACATGACCCCCAGGCCTCAGTTCCCCCTAAATTCTCCTCGCTGCTGGGCTTGCTGACTGAATCGGAAGGACTACTTCCTATTCCCCTTTTTTTTTTTTTTTTTACTGCATAAATGTATAAATACATTCTCATTCTGAAAAAAACATGTAAAGACTATTTTTATAATAACATTTATAATATAGGAACTATATAGAAAATAGAAATAGGAAAGCACCCCTCTGCAGCAGCAAATCTGGGTCTTTTCCCGAGTTTCTTCAAGAGTCCTAGCTTATTTTTTAATGAATGTTGATGTTACACAAGAAGTCCACACGGATCATCTATACATGAGGTGTAAAGATTTTCCACTTTGTTAAACAGAGGGTCCACTTATTTCTTTTAATAACTACTTAGCATTTCAGAGTAGGCATGTGCCGTGATTGCTAACAGTTGTCAAGCTGTGGACTTTAAAGTTGGCTCCACTTTTTTTCTGTTTATCAACAATGTTAAAACTAACACCCACCTGCACTCTTTTGCTCACAGGCAGGTGGTTGTGGAAGGTTAATGCCACATGGAGTTTGATGTGGCTTCTGGGGGCTAGAGGCTGGCTGCCAGCCCATCTGTCTAGTGTCCGGAGGCAAAGACAGACAGACTGACAGAGACCCACAGGCAAAGGGAGGCAAAGCTCTGAATGAGAAACAGGAAGGAAGAGGAGGATGGACCGAGAGACCAAAAGATGGAGAAAGCAGGCAGGCAGGCAGGAAGCAGCCTTGCTTTCACAGAGTCGTTCTGGGAGCCTGTCTCCCAGCCTGTGTCCCTCCCTCCCCAGATATGCAGAGGCCTGTAACCCCCAGGGAGCAGCTGGGAAGAAGGGAAAACACAGCTGCTCTAGATTTGGCTGAGTCACTTCAGGCAAGTGTCTTGGCTTCTCTGAGGTGTCATCTTGGCTCTAATTTGGAAGTCCTCCTTCCAGATGGCCATGGAGCTGCCCTGAGTTGCAGAGGGGGGCTCCTTGACACTCTGAGGGACACCCAGGGGAGTCACGGTCAGAATAAGGCCTGGGCTGCCTCACACTGAACAGCTGCGACCGTTGGGGACATTTCTTGCTCTCCAGGGCGGAGGCTGCCCAATGCTCAGGATCTTAGTGGTGGCTGAGGTCAGCTGCTTTCCAAGGCAAGAGAGCCTGAGTTCCTCCGTGGGTCCCACGGAGCCACCCAGGGGCGGCTCGCAGGAGGACAGCTGGTGAGAGGAATGGCACATTGGGCGGGGGTTGGCGGCAAGGTATTGCTGGCTCTGGTTGCTGTGTCTCAAATGCTCTTCCCTTTGTTTTTGACTGATACTCTTTTCATTCACTCCATGGGGATTTTATCATCCCCATTTTACAGGTGAGAAAACTGAGGCACGGAGTGACTAAAGTCACACACTGGTGGGTGGGTATGGTTGGGGCATGGATGGTGATGTCTGTGCCTTCTTCAAGTGCAAAGCCAGGGCAATATTCTTTGCCAAGTGAGGGTTCCGACCCTCTGAATACAGCAGCCCAGGCCCACACATGGCCAGCTGGGGGTTTGTTCTGCAGCCACTGGGACCTGGTGGGACAGAGCCAGCAGGGTGGGTAGTAGTCTCTGTGCTCCACCTGGGGTCGGCCTGCAAGATGCCCCTGTCCTCCTGCCCTCCCCTTACTTCTCACTAGCCTCTGGCCATCACTGACCATGATGGGACTATCAATGTGTCCCTTCTCCTTTCTGAGCCCTGGTCTCTTGAACTGCAGAGGGAAGAAGTGAGCCTTGTTATCCAGACCTGAGCCTCCTTCCCTCAGGTGAGACCAACCTGAGCGTGGGGAGGAGAAGGCAGGCAAAGGCCCTAACCTTGGAAGCTCACGGTAGAGGGAAACAGATCTTAAACACCTAATCACACACACATGGTAGAAGCTCCAATTGTGCTAGATGCCAGGAAGGAAAAGCAGAAGGCTCCATGAACTATTATAACAGGGCAATACCACCCCCAGTTTATGGATGAGGAAACGGACGCTTGGCAAGGTGAGGTAGGGCATGGTGGCAAATACAAGGCCCGCGGGCTGAATCCCACTCTCCGCCTTGTTCTATCCGTCTCCACCCCTTCATCCCGGCCCCTTGTTTCCACTCTGCTCAACTATTCCGGAATAGTTACATTTATACAGTCCTAAAATTGTATTCAGCCCTTTGAAGGCAACCACGAGGCTGATGTAGCCCCGGGGGAAAATAGTTTGACACCCCTGCTCTAGGGACATCGAGTGGCTGTAATTCTTTCTGCCGTGGAAGAGGCCTGTGGCAGGAGCAACAGGGCCTGACACCTCCACCACCCCGGCCCGGAGATCTTCGGGCAAAGCTAATCACATTTCCAAAGGGGGTCCCGTGACTTGCCGACATGGAAGCGACTTGCACCAAACAGCAGTTTGATGAGCTGCACGTACGTGAATCAGAAACACGAGGCTGCTGTTTGTTTGGACCCGCACAGGGGTTTGGCAGTCAGTCTCCCAGCTCCCTTGGCAGACAGAGCTAGGGTCCTGCCAAAACCTGGAATCCTGGCACCGTAACGTGGGCCTTCCGGTCAGGCCAGGCCTCCAGCCTTCCTGCTGTTCGAATCAGACTCCCGGCCTCCTGTGGCTTCTTCGGCTTCTTCCCACACTTGAGCCCCAGGGCCAGGATGGCAGGAGGTGTCTCCACAGACCCATCCCACGTGGGAGAGAAATGGCAAGAGGCATCGTTTCTCGGAGCGCTGTCAACACGACAGTCCCTTAGGTGCCAGGAAACCCAGGGCTGGAAATTGCGGTGGCTGGACCCATCCACACGGCATGCTGTCCGGAATACGCTCAGAGTAAGGGGGGACATGGCCCAACAGGAGGGAGAGGCTCACTCACCCTGGGCCTGTGCAAAATGGAACTCCGGGAAGCCACAGCTTTCAGGCTGAAAGAGTTTGGCACAGACCTGATTCATTGCTTGCTTGCTTGCCTGCTTTGTCATTGCAGACCTTCTCAGGGCCTTTCCTGAGCTGCTGGGATGGTCCCACATGGGGAGCAGGGCTGCCTCAGGTTCAAGCTTGTCCTACAGAGGAGCGTTTTGTCATCCTGCAGGGGCATGGACAGGATGTTGCTGAAGCCTGTTCTCCCCACAGGCGCCAGGGTACACGCTCCATGATCGCAGGGATCTTATCTGTTCCATCCATGTCCCTGGAGCCTTGTACAGAGTTTCCCTCATGGTAAGTGGCAATAAAGAGTGAATAAACAAATAAGTGAATACAGGGCCCTCCTTGCTTTCTTGGTTTCTTCCTTTCCATCCTCCATTCAATCCCCTTCCTCCATTCTTTTCTTCAATCCTTCCTTCCTTCTTTCTTTCCTTCCTCTTTATCCCCTCCCTCCTTCCCTTCTTTCTTTCCTCCCTTTCTTACAAGTATTCACTATAACAGGCACTATGTTAGGTCCTAGGGACACAGAGTGAAATAAAACAAGTCTGCGGTGTGTTAGCTAATTGCTTCATTACACTTTTTTAAATCCTCACCCAAGGACTATCTATTCATTTTAGAGAGAAAGGAGAAGGAAGGGAGAGCAAGAGAGAGAGAGAGAGAGAGAGAGGTCAAGGTGAGAAACAAACACTGATCAATTGCCTCCTGTCCGAGTCCTGACCGGGAATCAAACCCGCAACCTCTTGATGTAAGGAACGAAGCTCCAGTCAATGGAGCCACCTGGCCAGGGCTACTTTATTACGATTTCTGACTGCAGATGGCTGGCTGCCTTCCTTCCCCCTTCCTTCTCTGCTCTCTTCTTCGCTCCTTCCTTCCTTCTCTCCCTTCCTTTTTCTCATTCACACCTGCTATGCCTCCCTTTGCCTGTGGGTCTCTGTAAGTCTGTCTCTCCCTGTGTCCGTACTCTCTATGGATGGGCCGGCAGCTCGCCTCTTGCCCCTAGAAGCGACATGAAACCCCAGCGAGGGTGCTTGCAGGTCCAGATCATTATCTGGACTTTGGAGGGTGGAGAGGCTGTACTTTCTGCAAATGGGCATCCCCATTGGAAGAAAACCAGACTTCCCCAGGAATCCAGGGCAAGGGAGACCAGGACCCTTGTATGGCTTGGAAAGACAGGCTTGAGGTACAGCCTCTGCTCCAACCCCTAAATCCTCACCCTGTTGGCCAGGCAAGTTGGGATACGGGCAGGTCAGGTGGAACCTTCAAAGGAGAGATTCGGTGACGTGTGGCAGGAGAGAAAGCAGGAGGTGGATGTCCAAATGGTGTCATTAATGCCAATTAATGGCCCATTATCACCATCTAGTCATCACCATCAGAGGTGTGCCCCCTGGACACCCATCAAGATGCGGCCATTAAATGCCCACCTCATTTCCTCCTCCTACTCTTCTCTCATCCCCTGGGGGTGAGGGCTGTTCCTCTGGTGGCACCTTCACTCACACGGACCCCCCTTCCTTAGACAAAGTGTGGTACAACTCAGAACAAGGCTGCCGTGAGAGGTAGTGAACTTCCCGTCTTGGGAGATACATATGCAAGTAGTGACTTCCTGAGTCTAGGGTAGAGAGGATCATCCCTGATGGCCTTCCAAAGCTAAGACCCAAGAATCTTCAGGAAAGAAATTAATTCTTAATAATGTATATTAATATAGAAATGACAGACACACCCCACATGCACAATTCCCACCCTGAAAAGGTGGCATCATGATTCAGACAGATTAAAAGGTGCAGGCACATAGTTTGAGGTCTCCGAGTCACGTCATTCATTGTCTTTGTTCTTCCAAACTTCATTCAAAAGAGACACGTGTCAGCTTGGAGTATAAGAGTCCAGGCTTAAGAGCCAGACAGACCTGGCATCAGACCTGCCACCAGCCAGCTGCGTGCATCCTTAAACAAGTCACTTCACCCTCTCAGCCCCAGAATCCAGATGGGGACAGGAGTCTACCTCATGGTGGTGAAGAATAAACGAGGTTCCCATGAGACTCTCGGGTTCCCAGCAAGGGTCCTGTCACCTAATATGTGCTCCGCAAATGGGTCGCTGTTTATGGGATCGTATGAGGGTTTGGCTCCAAAGAAGGACGTCAGGGTACCAGTGGTGAGCATAGTCCCCACAGCCACATGACCCAGATTATATAAGAAGCTTGGCTTGAGCCTGAGCAAACACTACCACAGACTTTGTCCCTGCCCTTCTCTGACACAACACACTGTCATTGGCCGGAACCCCCAGCATCCCTGCCCTGCCCTGTGCCAGCCACCGGAGTCTTCCCTCTGCTCCAGACTCGACATGAATCCTTTAACCATTAAGCCCTGAACATCATGTTTTCCACCCTCAGAGGTTTCTAAACAATAATTAGGCAGTGGAACACCCTGCTGGGATGGGAAGGTAAATATCATTAGTGTAGGAGGGGTGTGGGGTAAGTGGAGGTGCGTGGATGTTTGGCGCACGGCAGGAACGGGGCTGGCACCGGGGTGCATCAGTTCCATCGCCAAATCCCCAGAGGCCCAGCACTCTTTCCTGGGGAACCCTAGCTCCGCGCCTGCAAGAACAGGTGACATAATAGAGAGAGCATGAGCTTTGGGCTAGGGCTTTAAAAAAATCTGGCCTTAAAATCCATCCCCAGCGCTGTGAATGTGGACCTGGTATCTAGCTATGTAATAGTATTGAACATGTAATGGCATCTAACCATGTACAATGAGCATAAGCACACAGTATGACCTACCACATGGGGACCATTATACCAATCTCATGGAGCAGTAGTAAGGATTTAATGAGAAAATGTGTGTGGGATACCAAGCACAATGCTTCAACAGAATGAGGTTCTAGAAATGGTACCTTCTGCTACTCAAATGCAGCCACCAGGACGTAGACTCCGAAGTCGTAGAGAAAGGTGACATTCATGAAAACCTAAAATATTCCCTTCATTATTATTTTTTTTTCTCTAGCACTGACCAGGTGGCTCAGATGGGTGGAGCATCAACCCATAGACCAAAAAGTTGTGGGTTTGATTCCCAGGCAGGACACATACCTAGTTTGCAGCCTCGATCCCTGGGTGGGATGCATATGGAAAGCAGCCAATCAATGTTTTTCTCTCTCTCTCTCTCTCGAATCAATAAACATATTTCAGGTAAGGATCAAAAAAAATCTCAGTATCAGAATGTGTTTGGTTATACTGCTGTAACAAGCAAGCCCTGAAGCTCAGCTAAAACCACAAAGAGTTCTCTCTCATTCAGTGTCACGTGTGTTTTCATTTGTCAGTCACCTGGGATCCCAAAGTTACAAAGCAGCCACCAATTGCCGCCAGGCCAGAAGGAAAGAGACAGCTCTAAAGAATCTTGCCCTGTGGCAGTTAAATATGGTAACCCAGTATCAACGCACTTCGTTCATTAGTTGGAACCTGTCCCAGGGCCCCCACCCAAGTACAAAGTTGTTCAGTCTTCTGTGCACCAAAAAGGAGAAAAAGAACTGGGCACTAGCAGGTGTCATTAATCACTACCAGAGGCTCCATTTGAGGGACTCATATACCTTCTCTTAGGCTGTCCACCAGACCAGACTATCTCTCCAGCATTGGAGCGAATTGCCTTTTCTTTCCTTGAGCACTGGCAGGTAAAAGAGACATGCCTGAGGGTGGGGGAGAGGGGTGAAAATATTAAAATCTTTAACTACTAGCATCCCTACAAGGCACTCATGCATAGCAAGACACATGGACTTGAACTTGACACCCAACTAGCAGATTAACCTCTCCCCTTCCATCTCACTCTGTCCCTACACCCACTGAGTAAATTCATGGCCAAGATCATCTATTAATTTACATTTTTGGTTTCCTGTCTTTCTTTTTGTTTCAAAAGCTGAACTGTGTGAAGTTCAATGCCTGCAAGATAAAAAGTTCTTTAATAATACAACTTTCCAGGGTTCCCCTGGCCCTCGTGGCAGAAAGAAGAGCTCCCCAAAACTATCTTCATTTAAGTCCCCAGCATGAAGGGTTCTCATATGACCCCTTCCAAGTCAGAAATATGACTCCTTTCTTTCCTTCTGCTCTTCCCCTGCTACAGATCAATCGTAGCAGAGGGGTGTGGCCCCAGCTTTCTCTACGATGAACTGTGGACCAGTTTTCCTGCTGCAGACACTGCTCAGCCAGTGGCTCCAGCGAAGGGGACAGAAGATGGTCTTGATACTCAGGGACTCAAACTTTCCATGGCAGCCCTGAGAAACCTACTTCCACGGCCCATGGTCAACAGAAGTGTTGGGTGTCATCATCCTGTGGGTGGGTGCCTTGGTTCTGGGAGTTCTTTGGAGCCTGAAGTCAGGATTCAGCCTGAAGGAGGGCAAGTTTCCAACTGCGAGATGGCACAAACCATATCCTACAACCAGGGTTTGCTTGACTGGCATATGATATATGCACATATGTATACATACGTTACACATGCATACACACACACACACACACATATACCATATATGTACTATATGTATGTGTATGAACCTGAACCTCAATGTGCTCATCCACAAAATGAAAAATAAGCATTTTCAACAGTTATCTCTCTAACTAATGACTTAAGGCTCCATCGAAAGCCAGAATTCAGTGCAAGGGAATAAAAGTTACTGAGCCCCAGCTATGTACCAGGCAGAACTAAGGGTTTTCCATATGGGTTATCTTATCATTTCACCACAGTTTAAGAGAGACTCTCAGTTCCATTTTATTGATGATGAAAATGAAGCTCTGACCAGCAAAGTGACTCACCAAGCCCGGTGGGCATTTGGACTTGAGTCCTGGTCTGTCTCCCTCTGACGGCCACATTTCTTCCTCTTCCCTCTCTTGGATGCATCCTGGGAAAGAAGTCCTATGGCCTCCACCTAGACGTCAACCAGGCAGGGAGGAGCAGTGGGTTGAGAAAGAGGCCAGTACTGCCAGGTTGGTCCTTGGAGACTAGAGTGTGTGGGAGGCGACCAGGAAAGCTGGGAATGCATAAGCCCCACCCAGATGCTTGTTCTGAATCCACTGGTCCATTTCTTCCAAGCCTGGACTTGCAATTAATTACAGGTGCAATCACCCTACTGTGGTACGGGTTGGGTGCCAAAGCATGGTGTATCCATGCGGGCTACACACACACCCTTCTTTCACAACCAACCTGACAAATGAGTGCGTGCTGGTGGGCACAGGAAGCCATTCTCCCTGTCTGGTCCTTGAAATGACTCTGATGCCCCTGCCCTCCTGTCCATCTCCTGGGCACACCGGTTCAGGTCTCACTACCCAGATGTTTGCAGCTGTTTCTTGACTGGTCCCCTGGCTACCAGCATCTCCCTGCATCTAACACAAACACCCCACAAGCCATTGAGTCATCTTCCTAAAATGTGAAACTGCTCCCACCTTATCTAACTTCAAAATGAACAAAAAGCCTTTAATCAAGTCCATTACTTTCAGGATCACGTCCAGGTTCCTAGTCATGAGCCTCAAGGTCCTTCACAGTCCAATTCCTTTTCACCTGCCACTTTCTCAGGCGCATCCTCAGTGCTGTCCACACCTGACCAACTGCTCTCTCATGCACAGTGTGTCTTTTTATGCTTCCAAGGTTTTAGTAAGGGGTCCCTTTGCCAGGTGGCCTTCTCCTTATTCCCACCTTCGTGAAATCCCAGTTAACAGCCACAAGAATAGGAACCTCTTCTCTTATCTTCTCCCAAGTTCCTTAGGAGGCACCATCAGGGTGCCTGTAGAAGGCAGACACTGAGTTATCCAACCAAGGGCTGAGGTATAGGTAATCTAGGGAGGGGGGTATGTTTTATAATAATACAAGAGAGCTGAGAGTAGAGGAGGCCTGTGGCTTTGATAGTTGAGACTGGAAAATAGAGGGAGTCAAGGCAGACTCCATGTAGAGAATACTGAGTGGGAAACTAGGAGATATTTTGTTTGTTTGTTTGTTCGTTTATTTTTCTTCTCACCCGAAGACAGCATGGGTGGAACTGGAGAACATGATGCTGAGTGAAATAAGCCAGTTGGTAAAAGACAAGTACCATATGATCTCACTTAGAAGAGGAACCTAATGAACAAAATAAACTTACAAGCAAAATAGAACCAGAGACATGGAAACATGAAACAGACTGACAATGGCCAGAGGGGACAGGGGAGGGGGTAATGAAGGAAAGAAGGGAAGGGAGTAGCCAAAGAACACATTTGAATGACCCATGGGCATGGACAATAGTGGGGGGATTGACTGTAGGGGGTTGAGGG
Source organism: Noctilio leporinus (assembly GCA_004026585.1). Lineage (NCBI taxonomy): Eukaryota > Metazoa > Chordata > Mammalia > Chiroptera > Noctilionidae > Noctilio > Noctilio leporinus. Next base: position 469,629 of record PVIW01000404.1, on the reverse strand, counting down.
GCGGGCTGAGCAGAGGAGGGCAAAGGGGGAAATATTGGGACAACTGTAATAGAACAACAATCAGTAAAAAATTAAAAAGCACATGCTTATAGAGGGGAAGGGAGGGAAAGAGAGAGAAAGAGAGAGAGAAGCATCGATGTGAGAGAGGAACATCAATTGGTTGCCTCTCATATACTCCCCAACCAGGAACAAACTCACAACCTAGGCGTGTGCCCTGATCAGGAATCAAACCCACAATGCTTCACGCAACTAGCCACGCAGGCCAGGGCTGGGAGAGGTGTTTATGTGTCATCCTCTCCCATTAGCACTTCATCCAGTCACTGAATAAAAGCTGAAACTACTTCCAAAAATTGCATTTACTTTTTTCACTATCTCTTACATGACAACACCAAACTCAGACTGAGCAATGGTTGGGGCAGGGAAGGTCATTTATTCAAGTCACACATTCTTCAGCATTTAAATCAAGGCTCTTGCAGCTTGCCCTGACCCAATCACCTTCACTGACCTGGCCAAGTTAGTCATGGCTCTCTGTGTAAAACCACAGCACTTTATCATATAAATCTTGTTTCAAGGCTTCACATTAGGACGTTTTTTTTGGACTACGTGTTCTCTCTAGCATCCATCCTGAGGTTCTGAGAGATCACGGTGGTCAGATCTTTGCCATTTCTGAATTTCCAGTTCCCAGGGCAAGTCTTGGTGTAAAGTAGCAAACAGTTCTTCTTGAGTATAGGACTAAACATTGGGCTGTCCTACGAGGTCTTCAACCAGCTGACCAAGCATCCAGGTCTCCCCTTGGCTAGTCTGGGATGGTAGGAACCTCTAAAGAGAGGCCTGTCTCACCCTTGGGTGCCACCATTATCAGTCTTGGTTCTGACCACTTTCAGCTGAAGACGGAAAACAAAAGTTGTTTGTTTGTTTGTTTTTAAGCATCTGAACACTGTGAATCACAAAGAGGGCTTGTCCAATTAAATTTTAAGCATGTGCCTTGTGCCTCTTCTTTTTTTCATTGACCAGCCATGAAAAGCCAGGCACCGTGGTCACAGTCATGCATATGAGCATCTCTGGAGAGCCTGCAAAGAAAATAGTTTCCAACACCAAGCAGCCTTCCAGCGTTCAGGTCTCATGCTAACTCTAAGTCTGAGATTTGATGTCACAGGTCTTGCCTTCTCCCTTGTGGGCCACTGGGATTGTCTGGGTGAAGGAAGGACCTCAAACATAGAATCCCTCCACACGCGCTGAGCTGAGGGGCTGGTCTCTAAGATGCTCCATGAAGCTTGAGGTGGCAGCACCGAGAGCTGGAAACCAGGCAACTTCTTTCACTCCTCATTCTTCAGTCATAGACCTCAGGCACCTCCCCAACCTCAGTGGTTGCAGAATGAAAAGGGAAAGTCAGAAACAGCCATGGAGACCTAGCTCCCCGGATGGGATGAGCCTTCTAGAGAAATACCCCCGTGGAAGTTTGAATGAATCCCTGCAGAAAAGTGACAAGGTGACCCCCCCAGGAGAAAAAGAGATGGAAACGGCCCTCCCTCATCTCCTGCTTGTGCATCAGCCCTTCGAGAGGGTCTGCTTTTCCGGTCTCCTCTTTCACCTTCTGAGAGCCTGTGTTAGCCCTTGAGGAAGAGAACAGTGAGAGGCTTGAGGCCACCCCGCTTGGTGTCACCCAGACTCCCAGCCTCCAACCAGGATGAGTTGGAGCCCCGAGTTCCCTGTGTCACGTCCTATATGGCCATGAGGTCTTGATTCCAAATCTGACTTTACCAGTGGATGGTCAAGCAATACTTCACCTCCCAGACCACAGTTTTTTTAAAATATGTATTCCCATGGCTTGTTCTGTAATTTGATGAGATCGTGCATGCCAAGTGCCCAGCAATAGGAAGCCCTTGATACTTGTTAGTCATTATGACTACTACCATTAAAACCATCGGCATGCTTCATTTGGGAGACTGCACAGGGCTCTGCTCCACTTGCTTGTATTTACCCCCACTGCACCCCAAATGTCCCCCTCAGTAGCTTTCTCCACATCCGTCATTTCTGCTCAGTGTTTGTCTTCCCTCCAGGTCTATGAGTCTGAGGGTGGATCACAGGCCCCATTGATCTCGTTCTCTACTCTCAGGTCCCTCCGATCATCATAAATGCTCAAAAACCATTTTCAACTTAATTCCTTCACCTTCCACCCATTCCCACTGCAGCTTCTTTTTTAGCCAGTGTCTGACAATCCTAAATCTAAAGAAACCTAAACTCTTCAGGAGTGAGTGTACTGAGGTCTAATTTACACAGGTCAGTAGATGGCTTCTTGTCCTTTCTCTCCTCGGGCCCCCAGGCACCCACGGAAAGGAGCAGGGTGAGGTTCAGATGGACTGTTCTAGAAGTGTGGATGCATAGGGGAAAGCCAATGTGGGGGTTCATTCTATGTAACATCGGCAAATGCAGGATGGGGAGGAACAGGCGTACCACACACTCTACCAAATGTGAGAGTCAGGTATTATTATCCCCATTTCGCAGATGAGGAAACTGAGACTCAGGAAGTTGAAGTCACTTGCCCAGAGCAGTCACAGCACCCTGGACACTGACTGAGATGTATTTGAAAAAGAGCATCTGGGTAGGCAGGCAGCTGAGCTCACCTCCGCACCCTCACCCCCACCCCGTACAGTACCAAATGGCATCTGTAAACCCAGAGGGTGCAGTGTCACCTGGCTTAGCAAGGTGGCATTAGATATTGGATTGAGGAATGAACCATCCCTCCAACTTCAAACTGAATTATCTTCATTTGGAGATACCATACCCTGCCGCTCCATGGTGGTGGGCAAGGGAAGTCAGAAGCCCTTCCTGTCCTCTGTGCCCAGAAGGAAATGTGGGAATTCAGACACCCTGGTGGCCCCAATGTTGAACATCTCACCAGTGAGGCAGCAGGCTGGTTATCACTTGCATCAGAGGAGACGGGGGTTGAGTGCAACCAGAGGCCAAACACACACATGTGTACGCACACACACATACATACACACAGAGCGGGATCTCAGCCTTTGCTGCTCCTCAAGCTCTCTAGACTACTCCTAGCTACCTTTGCCCTCCACATCTCCTTTCTGGTCTTTCCCTCTCCTCAGTCCTTTCCATCTTTCATCCCTCGGGAAGGAGCACTTGATGTGAAACTACGTACATGACTATGTTATTTAGTGTTTAGTATTCGCCCATCACCAAGAGTCAACCCGCCTGCCATATCTAGACCATAGAGATGTTTTACTTATGCCGCACAGAATGTTTTAAGAAAATCTGAAGGTTTTGCCAACATGAAAATTTGTGGAACTTCATGTAAAAATTCAGATCTCTGTTTTCGCTTGAATAATTGGAAAGCTAGCAGTTCTAATCTCAAGTCTCACATAGAAACCTCAGTTGGCTGAAGTTGAAACACATCTTTCCCTTTAGGGCAGAATATTGTCCCCACAGTATTTTTTCCTAAAATTAGACCGCTTCACTCACTTGGTTACCTGGCCTCAATAGATGTCTGTGTTTAATACTCTCCGTTCTAGTCTTAACTCAAAAGTTCCCGTTATACAAGAGAGGAAACTGAGGCACCAAGAGTTGAACAGCTTGCCAAGGTCACTAGTAGTTGGCATCTCTAGAGTCTTCCCTGATAACTGCTCTTCAATTTTCCCCAGGGAGAAAAACAGCTCCCTCAGCCCGCCCTTCTCTACCTTCCAGGACCCTTCCCTGCCCAGCTGGAGGCCTGCAATGAGGCCTCTTCCAGGGCCGGCGGCTTACAGAAGCAGAGCCACCACCAGGGCAGGTGAGGACACTTGTGAGGACCATGTTGTCCTAACATGCCCACTCTGTGCAGGCCTCTCTCAGGCGGTGCGTCCCCTCAACTGGAAGCAGACTCCACGACCTAGGATTTACTTATAGTCCTAGTCCCCAAGAGTGAGACACTCCTGTGCTGGAGGTACATACATGCATATACACATGAACACACACACATACAAAACATGCACAGCAACATGCAACACATGTACAAGCATATACATTCCTGTGCACAGTATTTACAAACGTACAATACACACATATCACATAAACTTATGCACACATGTATGCAAAAATACATTCATTCATGTATACACATACGCATATATGCATGCATGCACAGACATACATGATAATGCATGTGCGTGCACAAACGCACAATGCACACAAACACGTAAACACATGCATGCAAACATGTATACATGTATACATGCACATAGGCACATACGGGCACAAAGGTGCACACGTACACACGTACACAATCACACACATATATAAAGACATAAAACTGAGAAAGTGAGGAGTCGAGCAGTAAGAGGATGGAGTGAAGGAAGGAAGGGATGAAGGAGAGAGCGGAAATATATGAGCCAAGCACTGTGCTGTGTTTTTCAAGCTTTATGTTATTCAATCCTCTCAACATCCCTTTGAAGTGGTACATTTTTGTTTCCTCTTTTCAGATGGGGAAATAGAAGCTGGGCGAGGTTGGACCACTAGCCAAGGTAGTTTGCAAGAGAGCGGAGGACTGATCTGTCACCTCTGTCTGATAGTGTATTCACAGTTGCAAAATTCTCCTTACATGGCAGATTCTGTGCTGGGCCTTAAGAATACAGAAAAGTGGGGAAATATTCCCGGTACCTACCCTCACGGGGTTCCCAGTTGTGGAGGCGAGGCAAACACCCTCCACAACTGGGAACCCCATAAGGGTATGCAACTATTCGCACAAATAATGATGCCATTACAAATGTGATGCATTCAATAAAATTAAAGGACACCATGCATATCTGTAACAGGAGGGCCCCCACTTAAACTTAGGGTTGAAGGAAGGCCTCCCGGCAGGAGTAGCCAGACCCCTGCCTCCTCATCATCACCCTCCCTCCTCATCTGGTTCCTGCCTCCTCATCATCACCCTCCCAGGATGGAAGAGGACATGAAGCTGTTACAACCTCAACTCAGGAAAACTATTGCACTCACAGTTCTAGAGACGATCTAGCCTACAAAAAGGCTTGGGAATCCAACGGTGGACACATTGCTGTCATGAAAGCCTGGCCCATTCTGGGGCTCCTCAGACCTGAAAGCTCACCACTGTGAATCGCACAGGGATTGAGGCCAGCGAGCACTCGACCACTTCAGTTGCCAGGGCCCCCTGAGCTGCGCGGGACTAGTGTTCAACAATGATGCCCCGTGAACAGGCCCAAAATGATAATCCAGTGAACAGTTCAGGATTTCTAGCTGTCTCACCTGACATCTGGAAACAGAATGGGCCCCTTTCTGACTGTACAAGACCCCAATTGTTCTGGAAGAGGACTAAATCTGAATGACTCAGGATACTTGGGTTCTCCTGCCTGCATTTCTCACCCCGTGGAAGCTTTGGCAAACCTTCACCTCTCAAAGCCTCAAGATCCACGTTGGTCATTTGAAGTAACACACGGTGCTGGGCAGGTTCAGAGATGTCAGCTGTTGTAACTCTCACAACAACCCCCCACACACACACACACCAACACTGACCTCCCCTCTATGGAGGAGGAAACTGAGGTCCAAAGAGGTTAGGTAACTTTCCCACTGCACATCAGCTAGTATGCTGCAGAGCTGAAATCCGGACGCAGGCCACCAAGCCTGGAGATATTACTTATTCATTTGATGCTTTGTTCAAAATACTTCTTGAGCACCTTTATGTGCTAGATGCCGGGTCTATAGCAGCTACTGAATAGGCAAACAACCCCACATTCATGGCACTTACCTCTCCACTCTGTCATGCTGCCCCTCCAAACTTGGTGATACAGATGAGAAAGGCAAGAAGGCTGTAGTGACTCCAGTCAGCCCCAGGATATGCACCAGTTCCAGAAAAAGGACAGAAAGACTCACTAACCAACACAAGCCCTACCCACAGGCAGAGATAGAGCCTGATCAGAAACTCTTCTTGCCTGCTGGGAAGGTCAGGGTCAAGTTCTTCAACACCTGTGGCTGAGCTGGGGTGGGACAGACAGGGGAAGGCACCCTGGAAATGGTAGTTCCTAACTCTGCTCTCCCACTACCTGAAGACCCCTCCCCACCCTGTCTTCAGCCAAGCACAGAAGCAATTCCTCAAGTTTATGATGCGCTGTAGTTGCAGACCTACCATCATCGGTAATGGGTTGTTGTTTTTATTTTCCGTTTATGGGGGAGCCTGAGTTACTACCTGTGGTCACCGTGGCCATTAAGCTGCTCCAGGGACTGAGATTTACATATCAGCCATGTGACCTGCAACAAGCATCAAGGGGCAGGGGGACATTTACTGCCCAATTAGAGCTGGTGATTGATACACAGGGAGAGCAGAGAGTAGCTTCATCAACCCTCCAAAACCAGACAGCCCTTCCCCGCAACGTACTCCCCGGTGATGACCACCAGGGAGTTCAAGCTGGAATGAAGGACCAGGAGCTAAGCAAAGGGCTCAGGACGTGTGGGCACACGTCCCCTTGACCTGTCCTGGAAGAGCTGGGCAGTGGGTGGGGAGGGAGAGGGATGGGAGGCCCTTCATCACACCTCCCCACACCACTGTACCCAGTTAACGTAGTAATTAAGCCTATTACCTGAACAAAGGTTGCTGACAACCAGCTAATAACACGCTGCCGCGTCCACAGCTTTCATCCCAGGATCTCAAAACACGTTATAAATAATTAAATACTATTATTTAGTGATTTGTGTAATCAGAGAGCTTTACAACCATTACTTGTTTCTCTTTCGGTGCACACAGCTCAGCACCTTGACCCCAAATAAGGAAACTGAGGCACAGAGAAAAGCCAGGTGAACTGACTTAACTCATCTGACACCTCACGCAGATCCTGATGCTCACCTGGTCTCCCTCTGTGCCCAAGGACTCAAGGACCAGCCCCCAGCCAGACCCCACCCCCAGGCACAACTATAAGAATGTCCCCTGCCTGAATCCTCCTCATTCCCCCTGGGGCAGGTGGAGGGATCCATCTGGACAAACCAGGCCCCTCCTGTCCTGGCTGCTGCTTTCACCCTCTTTTACCATTTGACCCTCCACCTTGAACACGATCGTAAAGTGTGTCCCTTACTCATGTGACTTAGTAGAGGAACAGGTTTTCATTATTATAAGCAAAGAATGTTTCCACCAAGTCTCCATAAGCCAGTGTCCCCTGTTTAAATCCAGACACTGCCTCCTGGAAGCTCTCACTTTCTTTTTCCTATGACTAATGTGCATTAGGAGCTAAATTTCCACTTGTGTGCAGGACCTTATATCCAAAGAGACGTTTCATCATCATCTTCTGACAAGAGCTGTAGAGCCCAAGCCAGGAGTCACTCTGGCCGAGGGCTGTGGGAAGCTGAGAGCACCCCATTTACCCAGGCATGACCCCTCTGCCCTGCACTGTCCAAGGGACAGGGTTAGCATGAGTAATTAAGGCTCCCACAATTGGGCTTAGACTGACCTGTGCCAGCATGTAGGTACTATAGATCAATTTTTTTATTCCTTATCTATCTCTTCCATCAGCCTGAGCTCCTCTCAGGATAGTTTCTACAGTTCCTGAATACTCTAAACAAGGCAATATGGCAGGTATGATTATACCCATTTTACAGGTGTGGAAACTAAGGTCCAGGCTTTACCCAAAAGTGCATCAATAGTCAATGCCTCAATTATGATGAGACTCAGTTTCTTTGGCGCTAAGTTTCATGTTCTTCTCACAGTCCCCCAGTTAGTACACCATCCAGTGCATCTGAACTGATGGTCAGAGTAACCATGTAATACAAACACTCAAACTCACATCTGCCTCAGAACTCTGGAGAATCAAAGCCACATTCATAAGGTACAGAGCAAAAGGGAGAACTGACAAATGCCTGTCTTAGATGTCCAAACCAGAATATTTGTGGGTGAAGGAGAATTCTCATTATTATCATAGTTGCAAACACAAATAAATTTAAGTAGATTGTGCCAGATTTCTTACAATTGAAATTGCCTTACAATTAGCTGTACCTGCACATAAGTGAAATTACAGCAGACCTTACCTCGTCTATAAAGATGACACAACAGCACATCTTGCCTTGTCTATAGGGATGAAGCAACTTGTCCAGGATCTGTGCCTCATTTTTATTCATCAAATATTATTGGGTACCAGCAATGTGTCAAGCCCTGCGCTGAATGCCAGGATGACACAGATGACTGAGACAGTCCCCACCCTTGAAAGTGCTCCGTCCATAGATGCCATGGCATGCAGCCCCCGGCACTGGGGCAGGTGGAGGAAGGCAGGGAACTCATGCAAATCCAGTCATACCTGTAATGGGGTTGAAGCTCTACTGAATAGGAGATAATGCCACTAAGGAGAATAAAGGGGACTGCCATGGCTTAGGTGTGCCTTTTCTTCTCAGGGTGACCACCATTAAAATCTTCCTGTAATATCTAGCAGTCTTTGTGGGTGGTTGGCTAACCATGAGCCTGGCCTTGACATACGCAGGGCCATTTGGCCTCACTCTGCTCCCTGCCAGAGTGGGCACATTACTCTCTTCTACTCATCTTCATGATGATGCTCTCCCTGGGCTGAAGAGAACCCCGTTCCCACCAGCCCATCAAAGGGACCCATCAAGGGGATGTTCCTCACTTAGACCGAAGTCTACGAGCACTCTACCTAGGGTCTTGGGGACTTGGGCACAGGTCATTCTGAGGCTATTTTGGCTGACAGCCAAGTATCATGTCCTATTAACACTTATCCTGGGTATCTGGAAGCTCACCTATCTCAAGATAAGTCCACTCATTTCTTTTTTTTTTTTTTTTTTTTTTTTTAATCTACGAAAACATGAATCTAAAATATTGGTAACGGCATTGGATGTCCACATCCAAGAACCTTAGCACTGGTGCACAGAACACCCTGCTTGCCCATCGGTCCTAGAAAGCACCTCATGGTCTCGTGCATATGCGATATGCGGATCCTTGCAGCCACCCTGAAGATGCCAGGAGACCTTGTCAATGCACACCAGTGAGCCCCACGCCATCTGATGCTAGGACCCTCACAACCTCCCACACAACTGCTTTGCCATGAAATAATTCCCTGAATATTGAGCCATTGAGACACTGGGGAAATAGAGCTGAGACACAGTGGGCAGTGGAAGCAGGTGCTTAACTTCTAAAAGGAAAAAGCACCCACGGCCAGACCCTTGTTAATCAGGCAGACACCTGGGCAGGCAGGGCGCTATCAGCCACCATCCCTGCACTGCACCGGCAATTGAGAGGATTAGAATTCAACATCTAATTTTATTGCAGGAATGCATTGGTATAGACAGAAGAGTATGTAGAGTAATTAAGGACTGTCAGCCCTGCTAGCAGCCATTAGCTGACCCTTGAGAAAGATTGTAAGTCCCCGAATAAGTCAATTCTTGACAGCAATCACGAGTGTCAATAATGGGTCAGGCCCTGTTCTGCACCTGGAAACTGAGGAGGCTAACACACCCCCTCCCCTTGGGGAGCTCACATCACGTGGAAGGAGAATGCAGCCACATTCTTAGCAGGTTAGCACAGAAAAAGGGCATGGGAAAATACAGCGAGCCAAGAACTAGGGGGGCACCAAAGAGAGGGCTGCAACTTCTATCTATGTGTGGCTTGGGGCTTTAGTTCAGATGAAGAGTGGTAATGGCCCAGGTTAGGATTTTGACATTTATGCCATAATGAGCAGGAAGAACCAAGTGGCTTCTGACGTGGAGGATGCCAGGCTGGGTTGGCCTGGAGACCAGGGCCTCGCGTATGGAGCCACTGACCTAGGGCTTGTGCATGAGGATGGAGAGAAGGGGAGGGATTCTGAACACACAGCATTCGGGGGTGGCGCCAGCTGGTTTTGGTGACTGTGATGATCAGTTTTGTGTGTCAGCTTGGCTTGACTATAGTCCCGTTATTTAATCAAACGCCAATCCAGAAGTTGCTGCGAAGTTCTTCTGTAGGTGTGACTGAGGTTCGTAACTAGCTGACTTTAAGTACAGGGAAATCGTCCTGTATAATGTGAGGGGGTCCCTGATCCAGTCACGTGAAGGAAATGCTGCGTGTAGACAGAAGCTGCGTCCCGCCCCTCAGAGTTCCAGGCTGCCCTGCAGATTTCGGACTTGCTCAGCCAGCCCCCACCAACACATCAGCCAATTCCTTTCGATCAGTCTTAACGCGTATCTTCTATTAGTTCTGTTTCTCTGGTCGAACCTTGACATAGAGTAATTGATTAGAAGTAGGGGTAAAAGAAACCACATCAGTCCTAGAGAGTCCTCACAAAGCCTGGGACATATGATTCCTGCCTCATCCTTGTGCCAAAGTCCATAACAATCCCCCTTTGATGCGGCCGCCTTTCCTGGACCTGGCATCATTCCTGTCTCAGTTGGCAACTCCGTAGAGCAGATCACGGAAGTCTGGACTTATCGACCCTGACATGTGGATCATGCTCCCGAGTGGGTTTTTTTTTTGTTTTGTTTTGTTGTCTGGTTCCTAATATATAGAGAGTTTTATATGATGTCTTTTATGGTAGGCTGACACTTTGATCTCCTCAGGAAAAACTTACACCCTCCCCTCCCCCCAGGTCTCTTTTAATCTACCAAACTCATCGGCCACAGCTGTGGACCCAGAGGCAATGAGACAAGCTAAACAGAAGGAGCCAGCAGGAACACAGAGAGATAACCAGGGACAAAAAGGTGCTTTCCTGAGGCCCCCGCAATGCATGTTGGGAGCCTCCCAAACCTCCTGTCCTGGAATGTGTGGCTAACACATGTTCCAGGGAGATACTGCCTCTGATCACCATCCCAGACATGTCTCAGATACCAGCTACTTTAATCCTTGCACAACCTGGTCGGGAGGCTCAAATGGTATCTGAGGTTAGGTTCCCTGAGACCAAGTCTCTGATACAATTTCAAACTTAAAGAAAAGTTGCAGTGTAGATTAAGAAGCTCCTACAGCCGTGGCTGGTAGCTCAGTGGATAGGGGCCAGCCTATGTACCCAAAGGTCACTGGTTCGATTCCCAGTCAGGGCACATAACTAGGTTGCAAGCCAGGTCTCCAGCCAGGTCCATAGCTGGAGGCAGGTGAAAGGCAACCACACATGGATGTGGTTCCCTCCCTGCCCTTCTCTCTAAAAAATAGTGAATAAAGGGGAAAAAAACTTAAAAAAAAAAAAAAAAAAGAAGGTCCTACAGCCTTCTCTGCAGTCTTCCAAATTGTTATGTTTTGATCTATTTGCTTTGTCACCACTCCAGCTCACACACTCTCTCTCCATTTAAAAATTAGAGACATTATGCACCTTACACGTTTCAGTCCTAAGACCAAGGACATTATTTTACAGGATCATCATTACCGATACCATGAACTTGAACGCTGTTACAATATACAATTATTACCTGTACAGTTCATATTCAAATTTTGCCAGTTGTCTCAGCGATGTCTTTTATAAGCGATTTATTTTTCCCAGCTCAAGAGCCCATTCAAGATCATGCATTTAATTATCATGTCTCTTTAGCCTCCTTTAAGTGGGAGCAATTTCTTAGTTTTTATTTGTTTCTCTTGACCTTGACTTTGGGAAGAGTAGGGGCCAGGCCTTTTGTAGAATTTCCATTTTTATGGGTTTGTCTGAGACAAAGATGATTGAAAGTGTTCTCACCAAGATGTGGTGGGTGGCGAGAAGCAGGAGCAGGAAGGGAAGGGAGTCAGCAAAATGCACTATGAGGCAAAGACCCCCGGAGGGCAAGTCTTACTCAGTCCCACTGGAAGCTCTGCAGACAGCGGGAGTCACCCCTCAAAGCTGTCCCAATTGGGGAACAAGCTGCAGAATATATCTCCCCTGTACCCACCAATCCCTTTCAGCTAAGGGAGGGGGTTCCTGCAGCCAGAGGGCACACCTGCTGGCTGGTGACTGGTGCGGACAAAAATAGTAAAGAGACCTGGAGCCAGAATCACACAGCTGAGAAGGGGCAGAGCTAGAATTCCAGCAAGCACCATGCCCTTGACCATGTTCAGTCACCTCCCTAGAGAAGCCTGGGATAATCCCATGGCCCAGAGAGACAATGTGGCAAGCATCACTATTATGCTGGAGAAATAAGATAGTTCATGGAAAATTTAAAGCATTTTGATGTGTATGTGTTTTTTTATTTTACTTTCTTACCTTTTTCCATGACTTTAAATGTTGTGTCATATGTTTATATTTGTGTGATAATTATAAGAGAAGTAATCAAGATGCAGGACATTCAGGTGTCTACAGGACACTTAGGTGGCTGGAGAACACAGTGGCTGGGAACTTGAGCTGTGATACCAGACCCCCTGCGTCTAAGCCCAGACTACCGCAGGCCTATGCCAGGAACAGTGAGAATATCTAACCATGGGTCAACTGAGACAAAGTTGGTATCAGGGGTATATCACCCAAAAGACAAAGCTCTAAGAACATGAAAAGCAAAATACCTGAGATGCCCCTTCTTACTCAGCCTTCGTCCTCCTGGTGAGGAGTCTACCTGGACATTCCAGGTCATGTGAAAAAGCACAAAACCCCATGCAGATTATTCTTCCACATGTCACTGCCCTCCTCGATGCCTCTCAGTGACTTTCCATTGTCCTAGGACTAAAGACAATTCTATAGTGTCATATCAAGCTTCTTCATGTGTGAGTCCCCATCTTCCTAACCAATGTTATTTACTGTTACTTCTGCCTGTGGTCACCACCACGTTCTCCTACAGACCGTTCCTCCTGAGCCACGTGCCTTTTCCCAAACACACCGTGCATGTTCACCCCTCCATCCTTTTACGTGGTTTGCTCTTTCCGTAAGAGATGTCCCTGGGGTAGTAGGCATTTTCTAAGATGGCTCCTGACGACCCAGCCTTCTCATAGTCTTGCCCTTGTAAAACCCTTCTCTTTGCAGTGAGCTAGACCTAGTAACCTGGTTCTCCTGGCAAAACTGATGGGTGCTCATTTCTGAGACTAGGTTACAAAAGGACTCTAGCTTCCATCTTATGCATCCTTTCTTGCGTATTTCTTCTGATGGAAGCAAGCTTCTGTGTTGTGAAGAGTCCCATGTGGCTAGAACCAGCCAGGAACTGAGGTACCCAGCCCAACGGTCCATGAGTAATTGAATCCTGCCAGCATCTACATGCATGAACTTGGAAGGGCAGCTGCCCTATTACAGCCTTCAGATGAAACCTAAGAACCAGCCAACACCCTGATTGTAGCCTTTGTAAGAGACCCTAAACCAGAGAACTTAGTTCATTCATGTCCTTATTCCTGATCCAGAAACCATGAAATAATAATTATTTGGGCTTTAAGACTCTAAGTTTGGGGGTAACTTGTTACATGGCAAGAAATAACTAATACATGTGTCATCCAACTTGGCAAAGTCGTATTCATTGACTCAAGTAATTATCTGTCCAAGGAGGTTTCCTGTCCTTGACCTTGGCTGGGCTAAGTAGGCCTCCTGAGTGGTGTCACAGTGCCCTCATGTATCCCTCATCATCGCCCCAAACATACAGCACTATAAGTTCCTGGCAATTAGTCAACCTCTTCCTCTGGAAGGTGAGTTCTTTGAAGCCACAAGCTATCTCATCCACATCTATGACTGCAAACATAAGCTCAGTACCTGATACCCAATAATAATAATAATAATAATACCTACCATTTGTTAAACACTTACTATAGGTGAAGCTAATTTTGCTTTTCCAACTTGCTTGCACTCAAGCCCCCAAGTGTCATTAAACCCATCTTATTGGTTAAAAACTGAGGTTTAGAAAGGTTGTCCACGGAGCTAAAATGTAGCAGAGCTGGAACTTGAACACAGACCCCGTGGCTTCAGAGTTCCAGTTCTTCACAGGAATCCCTTGTTGACTGATTAGCCAACTGAAGATCTGTTATGTGGCCACAGGACTGACAATGACCACAGGCCCCATATGACTTCCCATTCACATGCCTGCCTCACGGAGGAGGGAGAGCCCCACAGACTTCCAGAGATCAGTCAGAAGTAGTAAAGTTAAGACTAAGAATAGCCGGGTTTGGATTTCCTGGAAAACCTGGGCCAGAGGCCAACACTGTGCCCAGGGAGCAAAGTTGAGTGACGAGCATAGGGGTCAATAGCCCGTGGTGAGCTGCTGAACCAGACAAGGCAACAGAAGAGACCTGGGGTGGAAGACTTGGATCTCTGGGAGCTCACAAGTATTGACTCACCTAATCAATTCCACGGATATTTGTTAAGCATCTACTATGAGCCAGATAGTGTCTAGGAAAGGGGATATAGCAATAAATGCATCAGGCAAAAATCCTCACCCTTATAGGGTTTCTATTCTAGTGGAGAATGAGAGAGACAATTAAAATAAATACATATATGTATTATAGAATAGACAGTTTAGGTGCCATGCAGGGGAGATGTGGATGCATCTGGTGGGAGGATTATCTGATATGGAAAATGGGAAGAGTTTGGACAACAAATATTAGTGTTGTGACTCCCACCATGAGGAGGGAGAGCATCTTAATTTGTCTTAATGTTAGTCCAGCAACCTTTAAGTGGAATCTCCTATCTTCAGTACCGGGATTCAGTGACTCAGATTCATGGTATTATTAACCTGTGTTAGTTCTGGAGTTCCAGTAGGAAACAGATTTCCAAGCAATCTGGAGCACTCTGCTAAGACTTGGGTACAAAGTCCGGGTAGCAGGTGGATAGATAGTTTAGAGTTCTACCTGCTAAGTCAGCAGACACAAGCCAACCACTGAGACACTGGGACAGCAAAGCCACACCCAGGTTCTAATCTCATGAGGCGTAAGGTCAAGGGAGCAGAGGCAGAAGCTGATCCTGGAACACAAGCAAACAGGTTGCGGTAAGGAATGTCAAGGGCACCCCATGGCCTCACTGGGGCTCACCAGCAATGCACGTGACTTCAGGTTCCTTGCAGTTTCTGCAGAAACCTCTGACAACTGCTGCCTGGTCAGGACAGATGTCAAGGGAAGTCAGGCTGAGCCTGCAGTAGGAGTTACCATCAAGCCCCTGAATTCTAACCACATTCCGTGGCGGGCATCGTGAGGGGTGGTTAGGCTGATACTGTCTACCACAACCAAGTCTGGATTCCAACTGTGCCCTTCAACCATCTGGCCAACCCCACCAAACTCCAGTTTGACCTCCTTAGGTATGACACCTCCACGGGTTGCCAGATTTGTCTCAGAAGCTCCCAGTGGCTTCTCCCTCTTCAGTCCCTTTCTTGTGGCCAGCCGTCTGCTGGGTTGACTCCTAAATGAGCACCTACTAAGTGCCAGTCACTGTGCTCTTAAATCCTCAGAGCACCTACCTTACGCATTTTCTATCCCCCACTTTACAGATGAGAGCACTGGAGTTCTGAGGACACCCACAAAGGAAGCATGTCCCCAGGACCCCCACCCAGTTCCACGGGATTCCACCCTGGGCTCCCTCTACAAGCTCACGGCAGCCACCAGCCCATGTTCCACCAACCCATGTTCCAGCCCATGGCTTTGCCCATGGCTTCCCCCATGCCTACCTCAGGCAGCTGTCATGAGGTTACAGTGAGAATCTATAAAGCCCCCAGGACCACACTGAGTAAATAGTAGCCAGTGAAAGTAACATAAATGGCATCCTTCCTCAACTCTCCTGAGAAACTTTACTTATTACCTCGAGGGGAAAATAAAGGGGGTTATCTTTAGGAATCTAAGCATCTCTCCAAAACAGAAGCTGCACCCCAGCTCCTGGGCCCTCCCAGCTCCAACCAGGCAGGCGCTTCATTGGTGAGATCAGGGCCACACACAAGCCAGGAGCATTTATTCAAGAATTAAAAGTCGGCCTGAACTGGCCCTGCTATTAAACTCCCTGTGGGTGAGCTGGGTTAACGGCAGGGCCTCGTGTGATAAACCATTAATCTCCACGTGTAATGCAAGCGCCCTACGACTTACTTCAGCCCTAATCTCCCATGAGTTACAGCCTCTTCTGTGATTCATAAAACAGATCAATCACACCTCCCCGGCTCTCATCTATTTATTACTGGTTTTTAAATGCTCGGAGAGGGAGATCCTGCCGGATGTTATTCATCCCTTCCCTGACTCAGCCACCCTCCCCTCACCTCTAGGAAAGGGGCTGGATGCCCCTCCCAGGGTCATGGACCAAGGTTAGTTGAATTCTCAGGCTTACCAGGAGCTGACAATTTTGCATTCATAGCACCTGGAAGGAGGCTTGCTGTCATTCTCCATAGGGCCTGGGCCCCTGAGCCTGGTCATCATTGACTTAAGTCTGGAAGGCCTATTGTATGGCCAATTGAAAGCACAGGCATAAGAAATTCTTTATACTCCTCCCATTGAAAGGTAGAACCTGTGGTTCTTCTCCCTGAACCTGGGTGAGCTTGTGACAGTTGTAATCAATACACTAAAGTGAAATCAAGCTATGTGGCTTCCAAGGCTTGTCATAAAGAACCAGACAGTTTTCATCTCATGCTCTGGAACATGGGGCTGCCATGTAAGGGATCATGCTGGTGTGGAAACATCCAGGCCCAGCTGAGCCCAGCTTCCAGCCATCTTGTCCAGGGATCCAGATCATGACTGAAACCGGTCGTGGAATTGGACTCTTCAGATCTCTGAGCCTTCCCAGATAAGGTCTCAGCCATGAAGGTACAGAATCTGGCCAGCCTTTCTGTGCCCTTTCTGAATTCCCAGCCTGCAGACTCCCTGAGCATAATGACATGGGTGTTTCCTATACCACTAAGTTCAGGATGCTTTGTTACACAGCAGGAGAAACTGTAACAGTCAGCAAGGAAGTACAGCTATAACTGAAAGCACTCATTACGAGCCTGCGATCTGCCTGGTGCCTTGTAGATTTTATTATTCCCATTGGTTTTTATCAAAATCCTACAAGGCAGACACTACTGTTGCCCCTTTAGAGAAGACTTCCAAAAGACAGAGCCATACCACAAAGCTCAGGAAATTAATTCCAACCCCATGTTTGCTCCTCTGCCTTCATGGACTAATACTCAGCTTTGCCTGAGTTCTCTGAGTATTGCAACTATTTTTGCCTAAATTTTTCCAAGTAGTTCAGATGTTTGGTTTTCATTGCCTAACTAGTTCAGCTGTTTTGCCTGACCTTTGTATGTGAGTGTGTGTGTGTGTGTGTGTGTTATTATAGCAAGTTATACCTAATATTCTGTTGAAATGTGCCCGTTGGTGGTAGGTATAGAGTGATCACAAGGGCTAAAGCTTCTGGACCACAGTTTAGGCAATAGAAGGGAGTGGACACCCCACAGCAGGCCCCAAATCTAGGACCTCAAGGCTGGGCTGGCAATGGGAAGGGCCAAGATTGTAAGGTCCCCTCCGCCAGCCATGCCCATGGGGCACTGTCCACAGAAGCAACCAGAGAGCAGCCAGGACCTCCCACTTAGCCCCAGAAGCCCTGGAGAACACAGCTCCCACCTTCTTCCTTCCAGCAACGTTGGCTCCAGAACCCACACAATGGTCCACTGGATTCCACTTCCTACTCTTTCCACAGAAAAGTCGCTCCAACAGAAGTCTTGGCAAAAGCAAGTTCCAGCCTCTTGGCCCTACAGTGTACAACCCTACATGTAGATGCCCATGAAGAGGCCATGGATTAGGACACCACGTGGCTGGTTGGTGTTCACTCAAAGAGGAGACAGCAAGGTGTGAGTGTGAACAGCAAGAGGCCGATGGGACTAATTCCAGCCATCAAGCGATGCCAGCAGCTCAATGTAGACTGCCACTCAGGCTCCCACAGTCCATCTCTACCCTCCAGTCACGGGAACCTTTCCAAATAAATGGATGGGGTTACATCCCACTCTCACTCCCCATTCCCCTGGTTAAAATCCTCTAATACCCATACTGGGGGTGTGGGAGGATCCAAACTCTTTAGCTGAGATTTCCAGATTTGAGCATACATCAGAACGAATTGTGAGGTCCCACCCCCGGAGTTTCTGACTCAGGAGATCTGGGGGTTGGGGGTGGCAGGGAGGCTCAAGACTGTGTATCCCTAATATTGTTCCAGGTGATACTGATGCTGCTGGCCCAGGGCCACACTTTGAGAACCACTGGCCTACAGGGGCCAGTATATTTTGTCTTACACGCACCATTTCCCAATCTAACTCTTGCTCACCTTACCCAAGCCATAAAGACCCCTGCTGGGATCTGTAAGCTCACTAGACTGCTTCTTGCTTTCATAGCCTATTTCCCCACCAGACCTACTTTCTCCAGTCCTGGACCCCTTCTCATCCTCCAGGGTTCAGGTTAATGCCATCTCCTAAACCAGCCCTTCTGTCCCCATCCCCATGGATGCTCTCCCCTTGCTGCCTTCAGTCACTCTTTCCATCCCTCTGCTTCTTAGCACTCCACCACACAGTGGGAATTTATGGCTGTTTCACTTGTCGGGGTATCTCTGTTTGCCTGCATTAGTTTTTCTAGCTCGACTTTCGGATGAAGGCTCCTTTCAGACAGACTGTGTCTTAACCACCACCTGTAATCCCAGCACACAGCTCAGTGTCTACCACATAGTAGGTGCTCAGAAAATGTGTTTAAAAAGTACAGTGCTTAGCCATGGCCAAGTGGCTCAGTTGGTTGGAGCATTGTCCCAGCACCAAAGGATTGCAGGTTCAATTCCCGGTCAGAGCACATATCTAGGTTACGGGTTCAATCCCTGATCAGGGTGCGTAAGAAAGGTAACCAATCAATGCTCCTCTCTTTCATCAATGTTCCTCTCTGTCTCCCTTCCTCTCATTGCTGTCCCCACCCTTTAAAAAATAAATTTTTAAAAAGCATGCCCTTGGGTGAAGATTAAAATATACATACAGTACCTTCTTTCATTCTCAAGACAGCCCTGTGAGAAAGAAATTATGAGGCCCATTTTACAGATGAGGAAGCAGAGGTCCAAAGAGGTGAAGTCACATGTCCAAGGTCAAACAGCCAGGTATTAAAACCCAAGGCTGTGGACTCCGAAGGTCTTAACCAACACTCTGCACATCATGGAGAGAGACCAGAGAATTGGGGCTACTGAGGGAGGACGACCTGGCTGTGAGGTGCCAGGGGACAGGAGGTGCTGGCAGCAGGGAGCAGGCAGGACGGCCAGCTGGCACAGACCCCACCTCTCCCTGGACTTCAGGAGGTGCTGCCCCAGAGTGCTGTGCGGTGGTCACCACTGAGCTGTTAGGTGTGAGGCAGTTCCACCCCCACCCCACCCCCTTCAGACTCCCCTCCTCTGGCCTCTCATTGGCCCGAGCAGCAGGTGGAGCAAACTAGGGACACTGGGAAGGGACAAGGTTCAGGGCAAAAGCTGATGCAGGGTCTGAGGGGGGAGAGGTGGAGCTGAGGCAGCCTGGGAACAGGGACACCACGGAACCTCCCCTCCCACTAAATCTCTTTCCAAACATTGAGGTTCCACGGTCAAACTCCAGGGCACGGATTTCACCGCCTGGTTGTGCAATGACCACCCTCGTTGCTGCTCCAGAGGGCCATGGTCCAGGGGCCAGGCCTCACTGGAGACTGCAATCCAGCCTAAGGCCACAGCTGTGTGGTGTCTTGGAGGCAGCCTGAAATCACGGGTAGTCTCCCAGAGAGCCTGGAAGGAGGGAACCTCTGGACAGACACTCCCATAGGGCGGAGGGAGGAAGCGAAGGAGGTGTGGCCTCAGGCCTCCTGGGAACAGGAGAGGTGGGAATGGAGTCCTAGCTTGTGAACTTTCGGAGAAAGGAGGCCTCCACCTGGAGACTGGTCAGAGCAGAGGTGATGGACAGATGCTCGGATAAGCCCCAAGCATCCCGAAAGGGTAGGTGCTGTCAGAAATCGCTGTATCTCTCATAGGCAGCATAGAGGCCCTTTTTTCCTCAAGAGGCCACTTTAGAAGCTGGGCCTGCCGGCAAGGGCCACAGGACCCTGGCCTCAAGGCAAAGAAGAGATATGAAAAGACATTTACTCATCCTCTGCATGTGTGCGTGTACGTGTATGCACACGTACAGGTGTACCTATGCACAAGAGCACATTCACAAATCAAGGGGAGGAGGAAGTGGATGGTGGAGAATGGAACAAAAACTGCACCCAGTCAAGGTCTGAGTAGCAAAAATGACAAAACTGAAGCAGTTTTCAGGCACAGCATAAGACAACAAGGTTCTTGGGAAAAGACAATAATTCAGGGAAGGGGTGGGGGAGACAGCAGGAAAAGAGGAAGACCAAGCATGAGATGGATTGACTCCAAAAAAGAAGCCATAGGCACAAGTCTACAGGAGCTGAGCAGGACTGCTGAAGGTGGGACTTGCTGGACAGCACCCATTCACAGGGGTTCAATTCTACTCAATGGCACATAATACACAGATTCCAACATAGGCAGTCTAAGCCTGTCATAGCTCAATCTGTTGATATTCATTGAACATTACCACGTGCACAGACCTGAGGCCCTGGTTTCATGAAACTTACAGTGCAGTGGGGAATGCAGGTGATAAATACTTGGCCCGACAAGTGGAAGAGGTGGATAAGGAGAAGCTGGGCACTGAGTGATGTACGGCTGAGGATTTCCCCAGCCTGGGTCATCAGAAAAGGAGATTTAGAAGGACCACTGAAGGATGGCGTAGACATGAACTAGGACAGTGGCAGAGATGCAAGGCAGAAGGGCCGATGTTTTTCTGTAATAGAGAACAGAAAACAAGAACAGGAGAGCCTGAGACAGGGCCAAGACAAATTAGAAAGAATCTCAAAGACATAAAAGGAGTAATTATTACTCTACAGCACGCACTCAACTAGTTGAACAAAATGGTGCCTTCATTATATCTATCTTAATGAACAGATGAAAAACAGTATGTAATTAGTTCTGCAATGTGAAAAGAGATGATTCTTCGAGGTCTAGAGCATGGGGTCCCATAAAGGCTTTATGAAAGAGAAGATGCTCCTTCAAGTGCTAAAGTATGTTGTCCTCAAGAGCTGTCACATCTTTTCTTCATGGCCCTGCAAAGGTAAACTTTATCCCAGTCATCCTGGAATGGAAGCCAGGAAGTTAAAAAGAGCTTTTACTATAGATGTGAGTGGCCCTACCTATATAAGGAATCAGTGAATCCAAGGGCCCTAAATAAATGGATATTTCTTTGAGGCAGTGTTGGGGAAGTGAAAGAACGAGGAGAAAATGTGAGGAAGAAAGAAAGGAAAGGAGGGAGAAAGGAAGAAAAAGAGGATAAATAAAGGAAGCCAAGAAAGAAGAAGGGAGATTGGAAAGAAGGGAAGGAAGAAAGAGAAGAAAGGGAGAGGGGAAGAAGGGAGGAATAAAGGACCTTGACTTGTTCCTGTATGAAAACACAATGGCTCTCTCTTCCAGTGGCAGGATCTATGGATCACCCATGAGTATAAAAGCTTCCTCCTGTGAAGTAATTCCATCAAGAGTCATTTATTGATTCGTTTGATCAAAACGATTTCCTTTGCATCTGCTAAGGGCCCATGGCCACACAGGGAACTGGGAACATGATGCACTAGATCAGTCGCACTGAGAATGATCATGAACTTGAGGGAGAGCTGGGCCAGACGCGTTGTCTGGGAACCTATTGTCAGAGAAGGACTGGATGTTTACCAGGTCTTTCAGAGCCCAAGAAAAATTTAGTTTCTTAGCTGGCCCCCTTCCCATGTTTCAGCCTAATTTGCATACAATGAAATACACAGGGTTTGAGTAGACTCGCCTTTCAATATTAACTGAAACCCACAGGACTTTTCCATCACCCCTGAAAGTCCCCCTGTGTCCCATCAAATCCAGCTTCCCTCAGAAGCAACCACTGCTCGGATTTCTTTCCCCACAAGTTAGTTTTCCCTGTTCTTGAACTTCGCATAACAGGGTTACACAGATGAATGCTTTTGTGTCTGGCGTCTTTTCCTCAGCATGATTTTTTTAAGTTTCACTGATGCTCTTATGTGTATCACTAATTTGTTTATTTCTATCATTGAGTTGTATTCCGCTGTAGAAATAGACCAGAACTTTTTATCCATTCTCCTGTCGATGAACATTTGGAGCTCCTTCTGGTTTTAGGCTATGGTGATTAAAGCTGCTAGGAACATTTTTGTGAAAGGCTTTTTATTGGATACATATTTTCATTTCTTTCAGATAAGTACCAAGACATAGGATGACTAGGTCATAGAGTATACGCATAGTCAACTCTTTATCATCAAACTGTTTTTTCCAAGTGACTCTACCATTCATTCTCCTGCCCATGAGGTTCCATTTGTTCCCTATTCTCACCAACATTCAGTCTTTTTCTTTCCATCCTTTTTTACTGGTGTCATTCAAAAACCTCAGCTCAGGGAGCCTCTGGACCCCTACAATGGTATTTTAAAATGTGTGAATATTTGGGGAGGTTCGTTCTTCCGAAGGAAAGGAACCACACTTTCAAAAACCAGAGAAGCCCCACTCTACCGAACAGATGGACATTCGCTCAACAATTCTTAAGCTCAGCAGATGCTAGTATGGAAACCAGACCTGGAGGGCAACCTACAACCTGCCCCTCCAGGGTAAAAAGGGAGGGGAATTTACTCCCTGCCAGCAGGAGACCCTTAGAAGCCTATCTGAAGCAGGGTCCATGGAGACTCAGGCTTGCTAAGATGCCTTTTGGGGAGTAAGAAAGATTCCTTCCCTGGCCACACCCATGGGCATTCTCCTTGTGGTGTGGCTGCCCTGCAAAGATGAACTATGATGAAACCACACTTTCCCCTAAGTACCCACAGCCCTCAAACAGTATCACACCAGAGTAACCAAGGACCGGAGTGTGAAGATATACTGTCACCTTCAAGGACTCCAGATATGGCCTCCAAACGAGCCTGAGAAGAAGTCAGGAGCCCTGGCTGGGCTAGGTCTACCCCGTCCAACACGAGCCAGGCCTGGCTGTCCAGCGCTCGCACTGTGTCTGGCTCGAACCGGAGACGTGCTTAATGAAAAGATAAAAAAAGTAAACTATCTCGTTAACGAGTTTTAGCTTGATTACGTGTTGAAATGCTAATATGTTTGGATGATCAGGTTAAATAGAAGGTATTATGAGAATGAATTTCATCTGTTTCCTTTTTTAACAGAGCTCCTGGAAAATTTAAAATCGCACACATGGCTTGCGTTATGTTTCTGTTGTACACTCGGGCCCAGCTTATTCTGCCCTGGGAAGCAGGACTTTTAGTTTTAAAAACAGGACAGTCCCAGGCAAAGCAGGATGAATCGGTCATTGGCCCCCAGGTATGTTGGCCAGTCCTTCCCTCCCACCCAGCCACCAAACCCCAAGATGTCTGAGGAGGTGCAGGGCCGACATGAAATTCCAGCTACCGCAGGCCTCATGGGTCATTGCCTCCTAGGAACCAAGTGAAAACCCACCTACTGAGGCAGCAGGAGAGCATGGAAATGGGGGAAGCCCTTGGCTCTGCTCGGGGATCAGCCTCCTCTGAGCTGTCCTGTGTGATTGATCAGTGTGATTCCCTGTGCTCCCCCAGGGAGCGGGGGTCAGGGTGGGGAGTCAGCCTGGCTCTCTGCCCAGGTAGCAGTTCTGCCTGAGGGAACGGGGACCAGCTGTGAGACAGGGGAGGGGCCCACTCCCCGTCCTTCAGCTGGGTCATCAGCCCCAGGCTGTGCCCTCAGAGGGCACATGGTGGGGTGGGTTTCCTTGACCAAAGCCAGGGAAGGGGCTTTTTGTCTGAATAACTGCTCACAATCAGACAAGATTGTCCTGTAATTATCAATCTCTCCTAGTCTCCTTGCAGCACGGCCCAGTGTCCTCAACACTAAGTCGGTTGGGAGCACAGGGGAAGGGACAGAAACCCACAGGCTTCTCTGCTTCCCTACGCATTTGGAAACTATGGAAGCTGATATCCAGGTGAGGAGCACAAACAGAATTTCATTCGTTCATTCAAATATTCACTATGCACCTACTATGTGCAGGAAATACAAGTGAGGGAAAGGAATGATTAAAAATAATAATAATTTAATGAGATGAGACCTGAGTGCTTGGAGAACATTTATCCAAAATCTATCCCAAGTAGATCAATCTTGGAAAACTTCCCTGAGGAGGTGACCTTTTACATCACTACCAAAAATAAACAAAGTGATAATTTAATATTCAACTCTGTGCCCTTGACCCTCAAAGATGGGGATTCTGTGAACAAAGACCCCCTGGAGGACCCCACACCATAGTGCTGGATACAACTTACTTCTTAACGAATACACTCAGGCCTCAAATGGGGAAATAGGCTGTTACCAGTCAGAATTGATTCCAAGGCTTGAGTGAGGAACCCAGCAGTCCAGGCAGAGCTGAGTGGGAAGTAGCCTTAGGACAAAGCAACCAAGCTTAGAGTAAGACTTTGGGCCCTAGACTCCAACCAACCTGAATTTAAGTTTCAGGATCCCCACTCATTATCCTACATCACATCTCTGAGTCTCAGTTTCCTCATCTGTAAAATGGGTTAAAACAGCATCTGTTTCATGAAGTTGTAAGAATCACAAAAGGCATACACAGAGTTTAGCAAAGTGTACGTGATAAGTACTAGAGAGAAGGTGGGACTTTTTGCTGTACATTATTAGTGCTACCATAACAACAACAAAAAAATAAAGATACAGAGCACTGTGGGAACCAACTACCTCTATCCTCTATCATTTATCTTACAGTAACAATTATTTCAAAGAAACTCTAAAACTGGCAAAATGCCACATTGCGTCTCAAGGAAGAAATATTGGAGCTGAGCCCCGCAGGGTGGATGTGGAACCTTCGGAGATCAAGGAGAGGTTTCCAGGCAGAGGAGTGTGAAGAAAGGCAGGAAGACCAGGATGGGTGGGGAGCGCCGAGGGGCCAGGACGTGGCAGAGTACCAGACCCAAGGGCTGGGCCGGGTGGAGCGGGAGCACCTTCGAGGCCACGCAAAGACGTTCTGACTTCATCCTGCAGGCCATGACCGGGCTACTGAAGGTTTTGGAGCTGATGGATGACTGACTAGGGTGGGTGTAGGCAGATGGAGGTTGCCTGGGAAAGAAAAACACAAGGCAGAGGCCTGAGAAGGAGGCTCATCTAAGCATCTAGAGGAAGAGTTGGCAACCTTTGTATAAAGGGCCACCCCAAACACCTCCCTTCACCAACACACCCTGCGCTGTGTCTTGCTTGGCCCCAAGCCTTGGCACACACTCTATCCTCTGCCTGGAATTCCAACAAACTTACCAAAACTAATTGAGTCACTCATTCGGTCAACTACTATTTATTTAGCACACACTCGGAGTTAAGCTCCTAGTCCCACTCTCACGAAACTGATAGTTCAATTGTAAGAGTCAGCAAGCATCCTCTCTAGGGAGAGTCCCTAGATCAGGTTTGGCAGGTCAAAGGGTCTCTGCAAATTTTCAACTCTGTTCTTTGTCAAGCAAATTCACCCATAGGCACTATGTAAATGGATGAGCCTGGTTATGTTTCAATAAAACTTTATTGATATAAACAGACAGGGAGCCAGATTTGGCCTACAGGCTGGGTGACTCCAACAGAAACATTGTCCAAGCCGCAGACGTTGGCCATGCCATATTTAAATGACGTGTGTTATTTAAAATTTTTTCTCCTAGGCACATTTTAAAAGGTAAAGTAAATGGGTAAAATTAATTTTAATCGTGTTTTACTTAATCCAAAACATCACTATTTCATCCTGCAATCAATGTAAAAAAAAAGTACTACTATTTCACATTGTTTTTGGCACCAGATCGCTGAAATTCAGTGTGCATGTCATACTTTACAGCCTCTCTCAGTTCAGGCCTGCCATGGACAGTGCTGGCCTAGCAGAAGCAGGGGTTCTGCCTGGGGAGTGACAAGGATAGGAAACTATGTGACATGAAGTGAGGGCATGAGTTAATTATGACCTAAGTCCAGTTTGGTCACCTGTTGGCTGGGTAATGTTGGACATGGTCCCTAAACAATCTGGACCTCTTTTCAGCCCAAAGTATCAAATATCTTCAAACCCCATGTTCCTACCAGCTCAACTCTGTGAAGGTTCTGGAATTCCAAGTTTGGTAGACAGAGTCATCCATTTGGACTGTCATTGCTAAAAAGTGCTTTTGATAATAGAGTCATCTTGGAAAGATCAGGGTGAGGCTGTGTCTACTTCGACCACTCACCCCTCCTAGGGCCTTGGAGGATGCTTGCCTGTTCTGGAGGGGTTAGGAGGTATCCAAGAGGGAAGAAATAAGAGAACAACCCTCCCGCGCGCACACACACACACACACACACACACACAGGCATGCACACATGCGTGCTCCCAGGAGTCCAGTTGTTCCCTTCCCAATACTAAGCCAGATGTGACAGCTATGATCTCCAGTCCATCAGGGAGCGGGACATGGGAACAGAAATAGACTCCACCTGAGTCAGAGGATGAGTCAGAACATTCTGGAGAGCTTCAGAAGGGAGTAGCAGGAGGGGTTGACTGTAGGAAAGGGAGCCAGGCCCCCAGGGGAGAGGGAGGGAGAATGGGTTGCTTTCCCAGGCATGAAGCTAAGGAAAAACATCATGGAAGGAGAAGGGTCCCCTGCATTGCAGGCTTGCATCCCGAAAAGGGCTTACCCTGGTGGGTGGGGGTGCAAAGTGGAGGGGCATTAAGAGAAGGAAGTGCCTTTTGAGGGGCCAAGCAGGGAAGGGTTCAGATGGAGTATATGGCTGCCACTCTGTGTATACAAGATACCTACAGCAGCCACACCAGCTGCCCTCGGGAAAGACTCAGCCCCAGACCCTCACATGGAACCATGTCTTGAAGCCCAGCCTACCTACTGAGAGGGCTGCTACTGATATCCCATGCTGAACTGGGGAAAAGGGGGAAGAGGAAATGCTGGGTGTCCTGTTTGACCCAGGCTGGGCCAATAGGGTGGGGCTAGCCCCATCTGGAAGGGTCCTACAGGGTCTGTGTGACCCAGCTTAGTCCAGGGACATGGTCAGTGCTGGGGACCAGTCATGCTGCTACGTGGGGACTCTCAGAAAGCTCACCAAGCCATCAGATCCAGGCAGCCGACTTGGGCAGAACCAGGTCAGGGGGACAGGATGAGAACAGGAGACAGGGGCCAGCAGATGAGGTCACCAAGGAGGGGTGAGTGCTGGGTGTCTGGACAGACACAGCAAAGCCTCTGGGTTTGATTTACCTCCTGGCTAGACACTCAGGTCTTAGAACAAGGATTAGCCTATCCCTAGTTAGGATTGATTCCCAGACCTGGGAGGGGTCCCTGAAAGATGAACCCAGGGCCCCAACATGACTATTAAGAGCCTAGGGACAGAAATGGCCCTTCCAGCCCATCCTTAATATGTCTGTTCCATGCTCCCTGTGTTCACATCAACCCCATATAACTCCTCATCCTAGTTTGGGGTCCTCAGAAAGCAGATCCCAAGATAGGACTTCGGTGCAGGTCATTAATTTGGGAGGTGATCCCAAGAAGCAAGAAAATGGAAAAGAGATCGAAGGGAACATTCCTGAGGTCATTGCAGTAGGACATGGGGCTTGAGCTGGAACCTCTGAGAAGTGTGTAGAAGACATCCCAGAATTTCCCCTTTGAAAAACTGGAGTCTGGAGTCATTATCCACTGGTTTCCATCTTCTTTGGTTGAAGGCAGCTCCCAAGAGACCTCATTTCCTGCCACCTGCCCCTCTCCAGTTCTAGGAAAAGCCCATAGATAGGAATCAGGAATCTGGGTGAACAACCAGGTACCTACCATGCCCTCCTACTGCTTCCCCTGCACCTCAAATAACATTTGACCTCCCTCACGTGGCCCCGCGAGCACCATGTGGTCTGACCCCGCCCACTTTTCCAACGTCCTCTCCCTCCCCTCTGCTCCTCACTCACTGGCCCCATTGGTCTCTTCTCCATTCCCATCAACAGCCAAGCTCCAAGCCTTTGCCCTAGCTCTTCCTTCAACAGGTCATTGAATGTGGAATTAGGAAAAGAAGCACGGAGGCATCCTTAAAGAGTATTGCTACGGATCCCTGGCTGGTGGCACAATGGATGGGCACTGGCCTCTGAACCTAAAGGTCACTAGTTTGATTCCCCAGCCAGGGCACATAACCAGGTTGCAAGCCAGGTCCCCAGCCAGGTCTGTGGCTGGAAGCAGGTGAAAGGCAGCCATACATTGATGTCTCCCGCCCTCTTTGCCTCTCTTCCTTCTCCTCTCTTTAAAAATAATAAGTAAAATAATTATTAAATATTAAATATTATTAAAAATAATAAATAAAAAAGAAGAGTATTGCCATAGATGCAGTAGCAGTAAATAACTTCAAGAACATAGATAATAGTAAACTAATGAAGAAGTGATGCATCTGGTTTTTAATGTAATTTATTTCATTGTAAATTTACATCATTCAATTTTTTTATAATGGCTGCATTTAACAACTAACTTACAAAATTCCTGAAAATGTAACAGTTGGCTTTCATGCACTGATATGAATTAGCTCTAAAACCACTTGATGTACCCCCTGTTCTTTCCCTCCATGCACCCTTTAAGATGTGTAATTATTTTTCTCTTTGTTTTACTCTATTTACACTAGCCTTCTAGAATGGGGCTTCCATGAGGGTGGGACCATGCCTGATTTATTTTCAGTTGTGTCCCCAGAGCCCCATGCAATGGCCTAGCCCACAATAGAAATTCAATAAATATTTCTTGGATGAATGTATAAACGCATGAATGCATAAGTGGATGGGTGAATGAGGTTGACGGATGTCATAGGGTTGGGCACCTCTGCTTGGGAGTGTGGAGGGAACACCCACACTGAAGCCCACAGGGCTTGCTGGGGTGCACCCGACAGTGTAGGGAACACAGCCGGCCTAGAGGTTTCAGACGGAAGCTGGGGTGGAGGAGGAGAGATGAGTCTGGAATCAGTCCTGAAGGCTCTCCAGGGTGGGCGCTGCCTTCTTCCAGCTCCTCCAGCCTGGAAGGCTGCTGCCCTAACACACAGAAGATGCCTGACTCCACCTGTCTGTCTGCAGTGCCCCGCAATGGCATCCTATGCAAGGCAGAGGATGCTTGCAGCGTGAATGAGCCAATGAGTAAGGTGGAGCTTCCCAGAAGAGTGAATGTGAATCAGAGACATTTCCCACTCAGGCCAGTGCCCTACCTGGCACTGGGCAAGAGCCCAGAGATGCCAGGCCATACTTGTCAACTATGCTGCCTCTTGCTGTTTCCTTGGGTTTTGTTTCCTCATTTGGTTGGTGGCTTGGTTGGTGGCTTGCTTGCTTGCTTGGTTTGCTCTGTTTTGGTTTCGGTTTTGGTTTTGGTTATATTGATTCCTTAGTAATAATGGGAACAATGATCGCATATTGCAAGGTGCTTGACAAACGCAAGTATTACTTCACTTAGTTCCCCACCACCGCCCATCCGCAGAAACCATGCAAGCAAGAAGCTAAGACATAGTGCTTTCTGCTAAGTAGGGGAGCTAGGATTCGAACCCAGTTCTGGTGGAATTCAGAGCCCTCTTGCGTCCCTAGGTGCACAACCTTTACTCATGCGTATTGTGTGTTCAGGTATTTGTTTGGACTAGAGATTCAGGTGCAACTTTCAATAATCTTGAGAGTAACTAATGTCTGTTGTGGGTTTCCTGTAGGCCAAGCCCTACACTCAGGTCTCTTCATAGATCTTCTGCTTCTTTCCTGTACAAAAACCTTTGGTGCATAGAGCACTATTTCCCTACTTTCCTGATTGGGGAGACTGAGACTCATAAAAGTTAAGTTATTTGTTCAAGGCCTTCCAGCCAGTGCGAGGTGAAGCTGAAGACCCACGAAAGCTGTTTGTCCCAGGGTCTGGGTTCCTCCCTCTGTCCCCAGCTTGTCTCCCTCCACCATAAGCCATGCACAGTCCTTGCTGCTGCAGAACCCCTGGTCAGCTGTTGGACAAGCCAGACCTCAGAAGACCAAGGAGCCAGGCCCAGAGAGGTCTGGGGTTTGGCCTGGTGTCAACATCAGGGTTGAAGATTGCTTCATGCCCAACCCAAGAGGAACAGGAAAGTCTGACTTCTCCCCTAACCATGGGAAAGAGTGCCTTTGCTAAATAAAAACGCAAGGCCAGAACCATGTCAGGGCCCTCTCTGCCACAGCCTGGCCCTTTGTCTTGGCCTTTTGGCCAATGAAGAGATCTTTCTTGAAAGAGGAAGGTTGCGCTCATTCTTGATTATCTGACCAAGGATCTGAGGGACTTCCCTAAAGAAAGCACCAACAGGAAGGTCTGGGGCTGGGCATGGTCTGGGAAGCCTTAGTCCCCACTCCATGGTGCATTATTGCCCAGAAGGAAGCACTGGAGAAGCGCAGGGGCCCACGGAGATGTCCCCCATGTGGCCCTTGCCCCAGACCACAGCAAAGTCACCCAGCCAGGGGACATAGCGACACAGGTGCAGGGGCCCATTCAGTCCCGTTTCTGCCCTAGTGGGAGGAACCCCTGGGGCCAAGCAGAAGTTGTGTGTCTGGAGCAACCCCGTAGGAATCCCCCATTGCCACCTGTGGACCTGGGCATGTGCACTCACCTCATTGGGTCTATTCATCCCCATTTCCCTAAATTAAATTATTTACATTAAGAACAAGATAAAAATAATAGGAAAATAGATGTTTTGGTCTCGGTGAAGTTGCAGGAGCATAAGAGTATCTGAGATCCGTGGGGAGGGGTCAGCTCAAGGGCTCAGAATTATAACACAGCACCCAGCTGACCTTCTGGACCTGAGTCCGGGTTTCACCAGAAAAGAATTGCTTGTCTCTCCCCTGGTCTCACGTGCCTCACGTTGATTTCTCTTCCATCTTGAGTGTAAATCTATTCTGAGTTGTTGGATCTCTAAGAACATCTCCCTGTTCCTTTCATAATGAGATCTTCAAAAGTCTTCAGTCCCAATCTTTCAGCTTCAAAACCTTGTAAAACTGCCTCTGATTTGGAGGCAGCCAATTTCCCTCCTCTTCATAAGGAGTGGCTGTTTGTTGGTTTGGTTTTGTCTTCCTCAATGTGTCTAGTAGAAAAATAAATGACCCTTATAAGTTAAATATTTTGGGTCCAAAATAGTGAATGCCCCTTTCATTTTTTCTTGGCATGGAAGCCCTTCCCTTTTGCAAACTCAATAAAGTTTGAGTAAGGTACTTTTTAAAGTTGGCACTTTATGGTCCTGGTCAGGTGGCTCAGTTGTTTGGAATATCATCCCATACACCAAAAGTTTATGGGTTCAATTCCCAATCAGGGCACATACCTAGGGTGCAGGTTCAGAACCTAGAAATCAATAAAAACATATCCTCACGGTAAGGATTTAAAAATAGCATCATATTTAGAGCCCTATTTTTTTTAATTAACATATAATCATTGAAAACCTTCTTATCAGAAACTGATTGATGAGTGTCATGGCCAAGAGTATTAGATGAAAATCAGGCTGTCTGGTTTTCTATTTAGATGCAGTCTTACTGGCAGGTGACCTAGGACACTTCATGCAAGTACTCCAAGCCTCAGTTTTGTCCGCAATGTGAGGGTGGCAATAGCAATGAACCTCACTGTGGCTGTGACGATTAGATTTGATAACCCGAAACACTCGCACTGCACCTGGCACCGACTCGGGGCTCCACAAAGGCTGACTCTTAATATGAGTCTCCTTTTCCTTTTAAGGAAACTGGAGCTTTGAGAAGTCGGGTCACTTGTCTCAAATCGTACAGCTAGACATGATGGAGTGGCGATTCCAACCCAGTCTTTCTAAACCCAAAGTCTACACCCGTAACCGTCAGAGGATATGGCATCTGCCAGGCAAGGAGTACGCTGGGAATTAACCACTTGGCACAGGGAATAGAACAAAAGCTAAGGTGCACTCCCCCTCTAGGCCTTGGGATCAGTAAGCTTTAGCCTCTGCACAGACAAGACTTAATGTTCCAGGAACCACGCCCACCCAGCAGGCTGACTACAGTGCTGGAAAGGCACCCTCTGAATCCAGCTCAACGCTGCTTCAGGCAGCTCCATCAGGAAAAACAGAATTATGAAATTAAATCTACCTGCTATTCCTGACAGAGATAGCCAAGGAATCAGATTTGTAGTCTCACTGGTGTATTTTTTCTGGGGTGCAAAGTATGGGATGATGTGGAAGAACAGAAGTGAATAAGCCACACGGGCTGAAGGTATCAGGGAAGGCTTCCTGGAGGAGGTAACATGAGACCAATCTTGAATCCTGAATAGGAGTTGTCATGTTAAAAAGTAAGTAAAATGAGGCCTACACCCACAGAGACGGAGGGGTCTGATGAGCAGGCTGGGATGTTGTTAAGAGAGACCCCATCAATCACACCTTTTACTTCTTCATTCATTTGAGGAAACTAATGCACCCATGTAGATGTCAAGCCCTGTGCTAACTAAGAAGAAAGTGAAGCTTCCTCTAGCTTCCAGGAGCTTCTGGTGTGGCCCCTGAGCAGAGCATGACAGGGACAAGTATGCTTCCGACAAATGGGGGTGAGAAAGGATTAAGTCTACACTGCAAATGGGGAAAGAGGATGGATTCTGAGTTCCAGCATTGGAGCCAGAATGCGTAGGACTCTGATCGCATTCCAGGAGTGCGGGAAAGGGGCACTGAGATCTCCAGCAGAGGAGAACAAGAGGAGGGAAGGACAGACGGGAAATACCATTGGGAAGTTCATATAAATGCAGCTTTAGAATCACTGTTCTAAATGTGGGAGCCTAAGAATTAGACTGGCAACCCTTCGAGGGCAAGAAGGGAGAAGCTCAAGGGGCTCAAAAAAGACCGAACACCATTCTGAGCATACACTAGGTGCTTAATCAGTCCTTGATGACTTCACGTATCCTACTCACCCTGTACTTGGGCCCCATCTTACCCCCCTTCAGCCACACCCCACCTGAGCGGGGACTGCAGAAGCTTCCGTGCATCACAAACACAAAACTGTTTCTCTTTACAAAAACTGAAATGCTCCCAAGATTGAACGTGCGGGTGCTCATGCAGCTATAATCTCAGCAAACATCTGCTACCTTTGTGTGCGGCGAACGCAGTCTCGTTAAAACAGTGCCTTTGATTTCAGGGGAAGACAAATCAGGCCGCACGGTTTTGTTCTGAATGCGTCTCATCAACAGGAGGAAATGTTCTGCAGCTTGGAATTCTGAATGTATGAGAAACGGATTTTTTTTTTTTTTTTTTTGGTAACAAAGAGTTCACGATAAAGCGTCGACAAGGTTCCTGAAAGAGATGAAACCGGTTTTCTATTCCTGTCCCTTCCCCTTCCCTGCCTCATCTTCTTCTAGATTCTCTGAGGTCTTTCTCAGGAGCCCAGCCAGTCTCATCTGCATTGTCACCTGAGGTGACAGCTCTCCTGCCTCAGAAACTTGACTCAGGCTGTGCAGTGACCTGAGTTCCCTCTCCACATAGAATCAACTGCAGAGTCAGCCATGGGTTCCTCTCTCCTGGTGTTGAGGTATGTTTTATCGATTATCAAAATCAAGAGATGAGGCCCTGGTTGGTGGCACAGTGGATAAGATGCTGGCCTCTGAACCCGAAGGTTGCTGGTTCAATTCCCAACCAGGGCACATAACCAGGTTGCAAGCCAGATCTCCAGCCAGGTCTGTAGCTGGAGGCAGGTGAAAAGCAACCATACATTGATGTCTCTTTCTCTCTCTGCCTCTCTCCCTTCCTCTCTCTCTGGAAATAATAAATAAAATCTCTAAAAAAATAATCGAGAGATGTTTGTAGTGCATTTGAGCAGCAAAGTGAGGTGGAGATGAAGGTGACCCACCATCCCATTTTCAAAAGATGTGCATCTTCTGGTGCAAAACCAGAGGAGTCCAGGACCACCCAGGACCATGGGTCAACCTCTGTGTCTTCAGATGTAACACCACCCCGCTGTGACAGAGATAAGGGCTAAGGCCATCAAGAGTGTGAAATGAACCCTGGCTGGTAGCACAGTAGATAAGGTGCTGGCCTGCGAACCCAAAGGTCGCAGGTTCGATTCCCCAGCCAGGGCACATAACCAGGTTGCAAGCCAGGTCTCCAGTCAGGTCTGTGGCTGGAGTCAGGTGAAACGCAACCATACATTGATGTTCCTCTCCCTTCCCCTCTCTCTGGAAATAATAATAAATAAAATCTTTTTAAAAACAAAAGTGTGAAATGAAGTTTCTGGAAAAATGTACACTGGCGCATGAAGCAAATATTCTGAGAACTTTATGACAGGGTTAATCGGAAGCTTTTTTATTGTAATTGAGCCTTCTATCAGCGCCCACAGAGTTCAGTTAAGCTCACATAATCATCACAACACGCATCTCTCAGGCTCATTTTAGCTTTGCATCTATTTCACAAACATCTGTACCGCTCCGCTTGGCTGCCTAACAAGCCACCCAAAAGCTCAGAACAACTGTCAGGTCTAGGTGTTTCTCTCGTGATGCTGTGGCTGGCAGCCTGGGCTGGGCTCAGCTGGGCAGCTCTTCTAAGCTGAGCCCATGGGACTCAGTCGGCTGCTCAGTGGCTGAGGGCTGGCTGGTCCAGGCTGGCCGCTGTGGGCTGGTTGGTTTCAGCGCCACACAGTCTCTCATCACCCAGCGGGCTAGCCTTGCCGGCATGACGGCCAGGCAGAGCTCTGAAAGAGCATCACAGCCCACGAAGCTAGACTTGAGCCCAGTACACTGTCACTCCGCCACTTTCTCTTGGCTACAGCAAGTCACGGCCCAGCCCAGAGTCAACCGGAGGGGAAACAAACTCCAACTTTGGATAGCAGGAGATGCAAAGACGCTCCAAAGAAGCAAAGGACCAGGAAGGGGTCAAAAACATTTTACAACTACATCTTTCGGGTGTATTTTATAAAATGTAGAAACAAAGGCCTTCACCAATTAAAACTACCTGTCATCTCATTATAACCACCCTCCCAGGCATTTAAACTAGAAACCTTAGAATTCTACAAGCCTATTTCTCCTAGTCCCTCCACATCCAACTAGTCACCACACCCTGCGGCCTCTGTCTCCTAAATATACCCCACATTGACCCTTGTCTCTGTCCCCATGACCGGCCTGAATCCAGGAGCTGATCGTCACTCCCTGGGATTGTGGTAACAGGCTTCTAATTCTGCTCCCAGCTTCCAGCCTCACCCTCTCTGGTCCATTCTTCTCACGGCAGCGAGGCTGATCTTTTTCTAAAGAGCCCGTGTGGTCACGTGACGCCTCTGCCCTAAAGGTTTCCTTACCTCCTTCCTGCTGCTAAATCCCATCTGTAAAAGGCTTTCTGCTCTCAATTTCCAACACCCCCCCACCAAAACTATTCCAGCACTTAGACCAGGTTCTGAACTATTGGGCTTGTCCTAAACAAATCGTGCCTTTAAAAATGTAATTTTGTCTTCCAGAAATGTTTCCTAAAACCTAGATGTTTATTACCAATTCAACCTAGAATGTAAGCCTACCTGCAGGCCCCAAGGGGTGGCTGTTTATACATGTTCCTCTCTCTGTTGTTGAGTCTTCCCAATGATGACACAAATCATTGGCTGCTTGTGTTAGTCAGGGTTCTCCAGGGAAACAGAACCAATTAGGAGACATGTATGTATACATACATGGAATTGACTCATATGATTATGGGACGCAGCCAGGTCTCAAGATCTCTAGGGTGAGTCAGCAAGCTAGAGATCCAGGGGAGGTCATGGTTAGTTCTGGTGGGGGTCCAAATGCCTGAGACCCAGGGGACCTGGTGGTATAGTTTCCATCTAGCTTCCAACAAGCTTAAAACCAAGGAAAACCCAGTGCTTCAGCTCAGGTCCAAAGGCAGGGGAAAAAGCCAATGTTCCAGTTCACAGGCAGTGAGACAAAAGAGAATTCTCTTTTAATAGGGGAAGGTCAGCCTTGTTGTTCTATTCATGCCTTCAACTGATTGGATAAAGCCCACCCAGATTAGGGGGAGTAATTTGCTCTACAGAGTTCACCCATTTAAATGTCAATCTTTCCAGCCCTGGCTGGTATGGCTCGGTGGATTGGTACCAACCTGTGAACCCAAAGGTTGCTGGTTCGGTTCCCTGGTCAGAGCACATAACCAGGTTGCAAGCCAGGTCTCCAGCCAGGTCCTTAGCTGGAGGCAGGTGAAAGGCAACCATACATTGATGTGTTTCTCACTTTCTTCCTCCCTCCCTGCCCTCCTCTATGAAAATAATGAATAAAAAATCTTTTAAAAAAATAATAAATAATATCAATTTTATCCAAAACACTCTTACAGAAACACCCAAAAGAATGTTGGCCCAGCCAACTTGACACATAAAATTAACCATTCCATGGTCAATGATTGAGTTGGTGAAAAAAAACAACCCACAAATACAATGATGCTAAAAGGTAAGATAAATAAGACTCACAGGTTGCATAATGGAAAGAAATATTCTCACCCTTCTTAGTTTTGGAAAATACCTATAGTGGTAGCTATGGTGAGCAAAGGATGACAGAATTAATTACAGAGTCCCTCTGGGTGTGGGACATTTGTCATTCACCCACTGAAGCTACCTCCTAAGCACACATTCTATTCTCATTTCCACTACCCTTTGAGTCCAAACAACCATTACCTCTTCTCCGGACAACCACATTTGCCTCCTCACTGGTCTCCCCACATCCATACAGGCATCCTTCATTCTCTCCCCAGCAGCCAGAGAGATCTTCTTAACCAGTAGACCCAGTTGCATCCCACTGCTTCTAAATCCACTTCTACGCTTCTCACTTTTCTTAGAATAGAAGCCAGATCCTACCTTAGCCTGCAACACCCCACAGAGCCAGCTACCACTCGCCTGTCCAGTCTAGCTTGTCCCTGATGGCCCCTCAACTTCCGTGTTCTCACCACTATGAAGAGTTTATTCCAACTCAGCGCAGCGACTTTGCACTTGATGTTCCCTTTGTCTGGAGCATTCTCCCACCCCCAGCTACATTCTATCCGTTCTTCAGGTCTCTGCTTACTTTTCCTTCTTCTGGGAAATATTCCTCGATCATCCAGTCTAGGTCAAGTCCTCATAGAACGATTTTTCCTCCTGAGCACTTACATTTATGTATAATTATGGATTCACTGGTGTGACTGGATGACTGTCATCCCTATCACCCACCAAACTAGAGGACAGAAATTTTTTGTCCTGCATTGTACCCCTAGTGTTTAGTATAATGCCTGGCACAGAGTGCAAGCTCAAAACCTTGGAGAAAGTATTAATTAATGAGGAATAGCTATTCAATGGAGTTGGGCTGACCTTCCATCAGCTGGGCAACCTTTTGTGTTTAGCAATCCTCAGGGGAGATGGGAGAACTGGATGAGCTAGGAGTGAAAAATGGAAGAAAAAGGAGAGGTTTGGGAAGATTCAGAACCTTATGCCAAGATCAGCCATTGTTTCCCTGTAAACTGTGAGGATCCCTTGTCACTTACCTATTTCTGCACCAAGAAAGTGCATAACTAACTCCCCACTTCTTCTAAGTGAAGAGCACGCTTACTTTCTTTCTTTGGGAATGTTAGATTTTATAGAAATTGGTGGAAGTGGGCAACAAGTAGAGGGAAAATGGGCTGGGTTTGTCATTGTCCTTATGCTAAAGGGAAGAGGCCTGCTAACATCTAAAGGATGTCCCCAGCCACCCACTTTACTCTTCATCCTAAGAAACAACACACACACACACACACACACACACACACATACACTCTCACTCTCTCCCTCTGTCTCTCTCATTCACTATAAGAAACCAGACCACTGAGTCAAATAACCTTGAATGACCTATCAGTCAGCTGATGCCCACTCAGCTTTCACCATGCACCAGGCACTCTGCTAGGTGTTGATATCACAATCAAGAATGATCCTTTGGGTGCATGAACCTACAAATGGAAGCTGAGAGGGAAGTTCAAGTCCTGGGCTGCACAGAGAGGGGACACTGACCAGTCTTAGAGGTTGGCAGAGACTTGACAGAAGAACTGAGAGAGAAGCTGCAGCAGATCGCCTCCCCCAAGCGTTGGCTGGCTCATACGTAAGATGGAGACAGTAAGTCCCACCACCAAGGGCAGCTGAGAGTGATTAGTTTAAAATACCAATAATGCTGGTTAACATCAGCGAGCACTTACTCTGGGGTGGCTGCTGGGCTAAACCTATCTTGTGCCCTAGCTCATGAAAACTTCATCACAGCTCCAGAAAGCAGGCCCACATGTTATTCCCATTGTGCCAATGAGCAAAGGGAGGTTTAGGGAGGTTAGAACACCTTCCCAAATCTCTGGTGACTCAGATCTGCCCAGTGCCATGCTGTGAGTCAGGGTACTCTGCCACCTCCCTAATGTGACCAAAGTAAACCATCAGTGAATTTCACTTCCCTTTCTCCCCTTGCCCCTCCTCTTCTTTTCTTCATAGAGGAAAAACAACAGCAACAA
This sequence comes from Noctilio leporinus, assembly GCA_004026585.1. NCBI lineage: Eukaryota > Metazoa > Chordata > Mammalia > Chiroptera > Noctilionidae > Noctilio > Noctilio leporinus. The sequence continues at coordinate 431,356 of PVIW01000404.1, read as the reverse complement.
CAACAATGAAGATCCCAGGGTTATTCGCTGGCTTCTCTGGATTCCATGAAGTCAGTTTATTTGTGTCAATATAATCTCTGCAAGGGTCTAGAAAGAAGAAACCAGAATACTGAGAATTATTCCCACCCTAAGAACAATAAGCTAAATTTTTGAGTCCATTCGTGACCTCACCCCTCACCCAGGGGAGGTCCTCCGGAGGAACACACCAGGCTCTGCTGCCTGTGGGTCTGGAGGTCACTGAGTTCAAGGCCTGGTTGCCCAAGCATTCCAATGATGTAGTGCAAAAATTAGTCAAGCCCCCAAGGTGCTTGGAGTCAGACTTTCCTGCAGTCTCCTGTGACTTGTGTTCTAGAAGCTGTAGCTGCAGCTGCTGTTCTGCTGGCCCCTCTGAAGAACTTGGCACCATCCATTCACCAAGGCATCACCCCACTGGCCTGCTTTCCCCTCTTGACCTGTGCCCGGCCCTTTCACTGGGTTCCAAGGCTGGACCTCATAAGAGATGTATGTATTCACCCACTTGATTTATTCATTCCCTCATTATCAGGGGCCTACTATGTGCCGGGCTTATATCCATGCATTTGTCAACTCCCCATTGTGGCAATTTTCTAAGTATGTTTGCAGATAAAAATCAGAGGAGGTGACCTGACTTCTGGCCAGTTGCCACATTGCTCATTTGGCTGAGAGCATGTGAGGCCAGCTGTTGCGCCCGCCTCCTCCCTGCACTTGATTCCAAAGTTGCAGAGGTCAGACTGTGGGAGTGTGAAGCTGAAGTTATTGGAATGCTGTCCATGTCTGCTGCAGCTCCACTCAGCTGAGAATACTCAAGGTCAGCCACCTAGGTCCATCCAAGCACCCCTGGGAGACCCTGCCCCAGCAGGTAAGGGCTGTCCTCTTACAATGGCAGCAAGACTTGGTGGTTACTGGCCCAGTCCTCTAGCTATGCTCCTTGTCCTGACCTACATGCTCAATTTTAGTTCCCAACAAAGTAATCAAGTGCACAGGCTTCAGAGTTGGTCAAACCTGGGATCACAGCCTTACTCTGACCCTTTCTAGTTTGGTAAAATTTAGGCAAATTCCTTCATGTAACTAATGTGCAGTTTCCCATCTATAAAAAGGGGGTGTTAATAATAATAGCAGCACCTGCTTCATAGCTTGGTTTGATGACTAAATGAGATAACGCACGCAAAGGGTTTAACCCAAAGTTTCTCAACCTCATCACTATGACATTTCAAGCCAGAAAATTGTTGTGTGGAGCGTCCTATGCATTACAGGGTATTTAGCAGAATTCCTAGCCTCCACCCTCTAGAGGACAGTAGCACACCTCCCCTTCAGTTGTGGCAACTAAAAGTATCTCTAGATATTGCAAAAGTCCCCCAACATAATTCCTAATTGAGAACCAGTGGGTAAGCTCAGTGCCTGAGAAATATGCTCAATTAATGTTAACCATCATTATTACTGGCCACTGGGGCCCATCCTACTTGGATTATCTCTGGCTCCTATCTGGATCTTGCCAGCACCACCCTCTGACTTACTGCTGACCCCATTTTTCTGTGTATTAACAGGACCCTGATTCAAAATATCTAGAATTATGGTACTGTTAACAGCCTAACAATGCCTAGAAATGGGTCTACTATGGTATACTAAACAGCTTAAGACCTGTCCCCTGGGAATATCACAAATCAAAGAGAGTGGGTGGGGGGAGTAGCATCAAGAGGGGAATTTCCTGAGGCAATTTGAGGCTGGAAAGAAAATGGGAACCAAGAGGGTTTGAGAGTACTGAGAAGATGATATCATACAACCAATGCAATAAGACATGAAAAGAGCAAAGATAATGATATACTGTTAGTACAATCAATGTGGGTCCCAGAACCCATTGACTGTATACCTGCTCTAAAATAAAATGAATCTACAGATATAAAAATACCTAGTCCATGACCTGGTACATTGCAGATCCTTAGTAAAGGTCCTCTGAGTCATTCAGTTTAACTTATTTTTTATTTTTTTGTCAGGGAGAATACTTCGTGAAACGATTGGCTCAGTGCCCCATAATGTCAGAGTTAAGAGGGATCATTGAAACAATATGACTCACCTCCTTACTTTTATAGCTGAAGACAATTACATGGAGAGAGGGGAGATAGGTTGTGCAGAATCAATATCAATGGGGAAAAAAAAAAAAACTAGAAGTAAAATTAGGTATTTCAGACTCTAAAGGTGACTACCATACACGTAGACATACACATATATGCTGACTCACCTTGAGCCCAGAACTTAGGTTTTCTGGTATCAGACTCAGTAGCTGGAAGAGACATAAGCAGGTACATTTGGATACATGGTGTTGGGCCACACTCTAGCCTCTGGTCTTGGCACATTGCAAAACTATCATTCTGAACCCTCTTAATTTTGTTCCCCGGTGTCCATAGTCTCATTTCTATTATTATGTGTCTTTCTTCCCCTTACCTTTCTCCACTAAAGCCTGGTCAATGCTTATTAGTACCAACTGATCCCATGAGAGTCATCTGACTTTTCAGTATTGGGTTTATGGTCTCCTCCCTCACAACAATAGCTCCTATTGAGTGTCCACTGTGTCCTAAGAATTTTATATGCAATACCTATCTGTACTAAAGATCAATACTATAATCTTCATTTTACAGGGAAAGGAACTGAGGCTCAGACAGTTTCATATGTGGAAAAGGAGAGCTAGAGTGTTAATGAGATAGAATTAAACTACTAAAAGATTAAAGCACTAACTGTGGGAAACATGATATCTTAGAGCAATAGGTGGGGTGGTTAAATTCCTGGAGAGAGTGAACTAGATTAGCCTGAAGGCCAGAGGGAGGTGGAGGTTGGTGAATGCTTTCCGGGAAGAGAACTTGTCTCCCAGAATGGTGCTTGTTCCTTCATGTCTGGTAAATAAAGATTCATGGAGGAGTGAGGAGGGAGGAGTGCTAGAAGTCCTGGTTGGTAGGATTCACAGTTAAGCAGCATCTCTCTGCTGCCTCCATTCTACATCCTGGATGCCCACATCCCGCTCAGAAGCCAGGCCTATGCCACAGCCAGGCATGCTTTTTGTCCCCCACCAAATCACGGGCAGGGTGGAGATTACAGGGCTCCACCTGTCTTAACGCTAGACCTCCGGCTCCTGACCCACTTTTGACTAACCCAGCTGTGGAGTTGTTCAAGTCTGTGACCCACTTTCCACACGGCCCCTCCCCAGACAGGCTTCCCTACGGACCTTCTCCGGGCCCTGGAGTTCCTGCACCCGGCAGGCGCCAGCACCGCCCGTCCTGGACAGCTCCACCCAGCCCAGAACTCACCTAGGTGTTGTCCTGTCTCCACCCTCGGCTTTCCTGTCTCAGCCCAAATTTTCTGGCTCCGTCTGCTCTGGCCCAGAAATATGTCTCTCACACTTAGGCCTTTTTCAACAGCTGCTTTCCCTGGGCCAACTTTTCCCTGGTCTGATATGCAAATCTGTTCCACACCTGCTATGCAAGGATTTCCTTTTCTCTAGACTAAAACCTAAACCCGTAGATGTGCGTCCCACCCTGACGCAAAATCAATCTGTCTAGTTTCCTCTACCTGGTCAGTAGAGAAGATGGGGTTAATTGCTTACGCTAATCACTAAGACTTTCAAACATTTAGTCCTATGCACAATAGCCCTGAGATCTTAGACTTTAACATTTTTTTAAGATTTTAAATATTATTTTTAGAGAGAGGGAAAGAGAGGCAGAGAGAGAGAGAGACATCAATGTATGGTTGCCTTTCACCTGCCTCCAACTACGCACATAGCTGGAGACCTGGCTTGCAACCTGATTATGTGCCCTGGCTGGGGAATTGAACCAGCGACCTCTGCATTCGTAGGCCAGTGCTGTAACCACTGTGCCACCAGCCAGCGCTGACTCTTACATTTTAAAGAGACCTTATATCAACTCCCTACCATCACAAACTCAATCTTTCCTTGAGTCCTACCAATGATGAGAACTCACGACACCATGAAGCAGCCCATTTTGTTGTGTAAAAAACTTTCTTTTTACAAGGTCTTAGAATCTTACTTTTGAATTACACCCAAAAGTTTGTGACTTTCCACCTGTTGCAAACACCCCTCTGCAACAAACCAATAGATAACTCGATTAACTCCCTTGAAATATCCATGATTTGACATAACTGTGGTTTTGAATCCAAATGCAGGATTTTGCCTCTTCCCCAAATAAATATATTCCACCATATGAAATACATTTGGATTATGAATTGTACCATCGAAATGATACTTCAACTAGCTTTTCCAATCAAGCGTTTGATTCACCTGCTTAAGAGTGCAGGCTCTGATGGCACAGTGGATAAGAAACCGGCCTGTGAACCCAAAGTTCCCTGGTTCGATTCCCAGCCAGAGCACATAACCAGGTTGTAGGCCAGGTCTACAGCCAGCTCTGTAGCTGGAGGCAGGTGAAAAGCAACCATACATTGATGTCTCTCTCCCTCTCTGCCCCTCTCCCTTCCCCTCTCTTTAAAAATAATAAATAAATCTTCAAAAAAAGAAAAAAGAAAAAAATAGTGTAGCCTCTGGAGTCAGACTACCCAAGTTAAAACACACCATCTCTGCCACACATAAGCTTTGGGACTTTGGTTGAGTGGCAATTTCTCCGATTCTAAGTTTCCCCATTTGCAAGGATCACTCATTATAAGAATTAAATAATATAATGTGTCTGAACAGCTAAGCACGGTGTCTGGTCTATGTTACATCATTATTATAAGTAATACTTTTATCTGTGATGTCAGTGATGGGTTTTGAATATTTTCCCTGGAATCCCAATATTCAAAACAGATAAAAGCAGTATTGCTCTGGTGGCAGCATGGGTGGGTCTCCCAGGGTCCTGATGCCTCTGCCTATCCCATTCCTACTTACCTTCTTCATAGCCCATGAGGGACCCTGGAGCCTTTGGCCTCTGCCCAGACTACTTGGTAAACTATTAATCCATATCATTAATAAATGTCCCACTAGGAAAGGCTAATTGCAGAGACACGTGGAATGTGTATTCATTTCTATTGCTACTGTCACAAACTTAGTGCTTAAAAAACACACATTTATTATCTTACAGTTCTGTAGGTAAAACATCCAAATCGATCTCAATGGGCTAAAATCAAGATGTTAACGGGACTGCTTTCTTCTCTAGGCCCTAAGGGAGAATCTGTTTCCTTGCTTTATCCAACTGTCCCTAAAATCCCAGATAATCTGGGGGTGGGGTGGGGTGGGAGTCCCTATTTTAGGGACAGTTCATTACCAGCCTTAATTCTATCTGCGACCTTAATTTCCCTTTATCATATAACTTAACGTATTTGCAGGTTTCAAGAATTAGGATGTGGACATCTTTGGAGGACCATTATTCTGCCTGCTACCACTTGTAACTAGAAATTTCCTTGGAGACCAACCTAAATAAATTACTCAACATTTGGGGACATAAACATCCTATCCACCTTAGTACAATGTCTGCAACCCATTATTTGCCCATGTGAATCTTGAACCAATGCCTGCTACAGTCAAGACACAAAGACTGGCGTTACCTGGACTTACCAGAAAAAGCTGCTTTTCCACAGTAATTAGTTACAAGCAAGAGAAACTGGCTCTGGCTGATTTAGGAATAGAAAGCATTTGTTGAAAGCTCATACAGCCTCTGAAAAAAATAGAGAAAACTGGTCATAGGTCATGTAGCCAAGAACAGCCCACCAAATCATATAGCAGAACTGATCCAGCCAAAATTGTTGCTACTGGCACGCCCATGCCATTGGCCTGGACACAGGACTCCTTCATGAGTGTTGCAGCCACCAGTGCCCCTGGAAACTCAATCAACAGGGTTGATTCCACCTGCCAGCCCCGCTCCTTCACATTTCTTGAACCCAGCATCAAGTCAGGGGTGGCTGCCTCTGATTGACCAAACCTAGAGCCTCGGTCGATGTCCTCGCTGCAAAGGAGGCTGGGAAATTGAGCATTCAGTGACTCCCTCAGTTTTATGATGGAAGACAGTTCCACATCTCGCCAAGATCCATGCAGGAAATAATTCCCCCAAATTAGTCCAAAAGGTGAGGCAGTAAAAATAATAAGAATAAATAGTCAAGCCCTGGCTGGTGGATCAGTGGATAAGGCGCTGGCCTGCGAACCCAAAGGTCGCTCATTCGATTCCCAGTCAGGGCACATAACCAGGTTGCAAGCCAGGTCTCCAGCCAGGTCTGTGGCTGGAGGCAGGTGAAAGTCAACCATGCATTGATGTCTCCCTCCCTCTCTGCCTCTCTCCCTTCCCCTCTCTCTAAAAATAATAAACAATATTTTAAAAAATAATAAATATTCACAGTACTGATCTAGAAAGCTTATTTTTCAAAGGAGAAGTATTGATATTTTGGAACGACCAGCTCTTAGTGAACTCTGGTGCCTCCAAACCAACTTCCACTTCCTCCGCTTAAACAAGCATTTCTAGTTCATTTGCAGAGACTCGTCATAAGCCCATAATCTCTAGAACCCAGGTTTAGAAATTCAAGACAAGGTGTGCCTCTCCCCAATCTCTGGCTTCTCTCTCCTGGAACCATTCTGCAAATACACTGGTAGGGATTTCTCAGAGGCTTCTGCAAGTCCTTTCAGGACCCTGGGCGACAGTTCATGTGGGACTGAAGACTTGTATTAAGAGCAGCGACGTATGCCTTCTGCCTGTCTCCTATCTTGAGTTCAGTCCTTGCAGATTAAATGTTTTTGCCCTGAGGTATTGACCAGCTCTCTCAATTCTCTCTGATAGCTGTCCGCATTGCACCATCATCACCATGCTGTGGGCTCCCCATCTGCCCTCACCATCGGTCTCCAAACAGCACAACAAAAACTCTCATTTATTTTCTCAGGGGAGTTTCAAAGACTTAGCTCCGATTGAATGCAGCTTTTTTGACACGGTTCTTGCAAACATGGGTCATTTCTCCAGGTGTCTGACTGGTGCCCTTTCTTATTTAGGATTTATGTTTTGTTTTGTTTTATTGTGTTTTGTTTAAGATTTTGTTTATTATTTTTGGAGAGAGGGAAAAGGAGAGAGGCAGATAGAGAAAGGGACACCAATGTATGGTTGCCTTTCACCTGCCTCCGGCTATGGACTTGGCTGGAGACCTGGCTTGCAACCTGGTTATGTGTCCTGACTGGGGAATTGAACCAGCAACCCTTGGGTTCGAAGGCCAGCTCCTTATCCACTGAGCCACACCAGCCTGGGTAGTATTTGTGTTTTTAAAACCTAAGCCACCCTGGCTGGTGTGGCTCAGTGGATTGAGTGCCAGCTTGTGAACTGAGAGGTCACAGGTTCAATTCCCAGACAGGGCACATGCCTGGGTTGCAGGGTGGGTCCCCAGTTGGGGGCACGCACCTCAATCACATTGATTTCTCTCTCTCTCTTTCTCCCTACCTAACCTCTCTTTAATAATAAATAAATAAAATATATTTTTTAAACCCAATCCCATGGGAGATGATGCTATGAAGTCACCTTGCTTTCTACTTCAGCATATCAAGATTATACAATGGAAGGAACATGACTGCTGGGCTCACAGTCACAAGGACTTGAACTTCACCTAAATCTCTCACTGGAAGTGTGAACTTTACCTCTAAAATGAGGCTAACAATACCTACCAACTCTCACAGAGCTACACAACTGGGTAAGTACCTTTGTGGCAGCCCCTTTAAAAAGTAGATATACTTTTTAAAATTTTCTCTGGGGCCTTTTCCTTTTGGTGAATGAGCAGAGAGCTTTTGTCTGACAGCTCCTGCTATCACATTGCTTAAAAACAGATGGGCAGACATCGACCACATTTGGAGAGTTCCTTGAGATAATCCAACATAAAATACAGGCTACGTGGCATGCACGATGTTCCCTTTGGAAAACCAGGGACATTTCAAAGCATACATAAAGTCATCCTCCAAAGCAGAGCTGTCTATGAAGTATGAGGCCCTCAACAAATTGTTTCTGTGGGGTTCTGACAACTAATCAATTTAATTTCAAAATATATTATAAAATTCCTGGGCCCGTGTGAGGCATAGTAATGAATCAATGAAAACTTATAATAGTGGATAAAGAAGAGGTAATCGTATACTTGTTTATTGTCTAATAGTGCACATGAAGGTTTTTCCTAGGTGCAGGCAAAATTTCTTTCTGCTCATGTCTAGGTGCCATCCCTTTGTGTTCTTTATTGTCTAATGCACCATTTCTGGCAAGTTTTATATTTCCCACCATAAGGAAGAAACTGTAGCAATGTTGCATTTACTTCCAATGCTATGGCTTTCTAGCACATGCTTGTTTGGAAATAATATAGACTTTTGTGCCTATGCGGTTCCTTAACAACACTTTTTAATGCTGGTTACATCATCCTCACATGCTGCCCCATCCATCGTGCCACCTATGCTAGTAGCTTCCAGTGACTCAGCTTCATTGATGGAAGCCACAAATGCAAGCCTTCCCCAGAATACGTAGGAAAGTGTGAGTGGTCATTTCGTTTCCAATGATGTCAAATTTACCACTTGAAACTGCATAACCTGCACATAAGAAAACAGAGTCTCACATTCTAGCTGGCACCCTTTCCATCATGACCACCACACTCCTAAAATGTGGCCTCTTTCGATGTTGACCACAAAACGGCCTTCCACTCCCAAGTAGCAATGGGGAGCACAGAGGAAGAGCCCCTGGGGGAAAGAAGAAGTATGGTCCCAACTACACAAGGAACGTCCATCCCTTGGTCCACGTGGCTTAAGAGCAACCCAGAGGAGCACTTCTCACATCCATTGGATGCAAGAGAGGTCAGCAGTGAGAATTCTCATTGGTCACCTCAAAGCACCTCTGGGGGCTGTTCATGGGATGTGGTGACCACCATAGGGCCAGCAGCAAGGGTTGCGCAAAGGTAGGGGGAGAGTGTGAAGGCATGAGGCTGGAAAGATCAACAGGGATCAAAAGTCAGCAGGATCAAGTAGAAAAGCACTGAGAGGATGGGCAAACCAAGCAGCAGAATCAAGATAAGGAAAGACGTACAGCTTTGTAAAAAGAAGTTGCATCCAGGAACCATCAGATGGCCTCTTGTGGTTGTCCTCATGTGTCCAGCTAGGAAATTTGCGCTTCGTTCTATAAGCCATGAGCATCTCAGGCAGTGTCTCAAGCAGGAGAGATGTGACCAGACTGGGGTTTTAGGAAAATCACTATGGTAGCAAAAGCAAAATTAACCCGAAAGATTGGTGGATGAGAAACCAGATATGAAGAGGTTGTTTTCATTGTCCAGTAAAAGATGAAGAGAGTCAGAAGTGAACTTAAATAAAGAGTCATTGAGTAGCAGAGAACAGGGTATTCTAAACGCGTTTCAGGGCCCGAACAGGCAACATGTGATGGATGGGTGGAGAAACGACAGCTGGGGAGAAACCCAGGAGGATGCCCAGGTTCTACGGTGACCACGTGGAGAATTAGCGTCATTCCTGAAACAGGGAATAGAGAACAAGCAAGTTAGGCAGGAAAGAGGACTCATTCAGGCTGGGACTTGTTGAGTTAAAGGAGGATATAGAAGAGGAGGGTCCCGGAAGACAGGGCACACATTCTCAAAAGTCAGGAGTGAAGTCTGGACTGAAGACGGTGTTGGCGGAGGTGGAACCCATAGAGAGGATTCTGGAATGAGACAGGAACTCAGAAAAGAATCTGGGAAACACTGAGATTTAAGTAATTATTATGAAGTAAACATCAAGAGTTACAGCGCAGGAACAAAATTAATCTTCCGAGTATTAGAAGCCACACCAAGTTCCCTGTCCAAGTTTCTGTGATGAGTAATCCCTATATAACCTGATTCTCTCTTTCCTTTTCCAATAATGAGTAAAAGCACAATCTGCAGCTTCGTAACGTGTACAAAATCCTGGTACACAATTTCCCTAGAAACTGACAAATGTGCTATCTTGAATTAACAAACACAAACACAGCCAGTGAGTTTGCTGAATGGAGTTTGCTGAAGGTTGACTTGGAGAAACTGATAGGAATATGCTGATAGGCCAACTGGTCATAAGGGTTGATCAGTCACAGTTACTAGCCCTGTAGGGGGTGAGTCTAGAAGCTGGAGCTGAAGCTTAGACTTCCTGGGAAAATAGGGGTGGGATGCCCTTAGATGTACTTTGGTGTTCCGCATTTTCAGATGGAGAAACTGAGGCCAACGAATTGGAAAGATTCACTCAGGGTCAGAAGCAAAACCACATCAGTGGGACAAAATTTTCTGAACTTGATTAAAATGTCATCATGGGAGCCCTGGCAGGTGACACAGTGGATAAGGTGCTGGCCTGCAAACCCAAAGGTTGCTGGTTCAGTTCCCAACCAGGGCACATAACCAGGTCCCCAGCCAGGTCCCCAGCCAGGTCCCCAGCTGGAGGCAGGTGAAAGGCAACTATGCATTGATGTTGCTCTCCCTCTCTGCCCCTCTCCCTTCCCCTCTCTCTCTAAAAATGATAAATAAAATATTGAAAAATAAAATAAAATAAAATGTCATCATGGGCACATTTCCAAAGTCTCTCTGTAATGCAACCAGGGGGCACTGGCCTTACTCAGAAATTAACAAGTCTGCAGTTCCTCCAGCTCATTTAGAAGCTCCTGGGATGAGACACAACCCTAGTAAGACATGGAAGGAGGAGAAAAGGTGAAACCTATCACCCTTCATGGGGCTCCATGGACTGTGGTTGCCATCTATCTCTCCCTCCCAAAGGCCAGGAGTGTCTACGTTTTTCTGGGGCGGCGACTCTGAAGTCACTTCATGATCATGAGAAAGAGACTAAAGGAGGAAATCCAAACCTGTGTTGCAAAAGTGGTCTTCCTTGACACTAGCCTGTGCAGAGATGGTCCTCCCTGAAAATAGCTGTATGTGGATGGGCATTTTCATGGCTGCCTCTGATCTTACTCTACTTCAGTCCTTCCCTCACAGAGCTGCTGGAGGAATCTTTCTGATGTGTCCTTTGGCCAATGTCACTTTGCCTGGAAGCTCCCAGGGCTCTCTCACACCTCTAAGAAGCTTGGCAGAGTGTTCAAGACTTGGGCTTCAGTCTAGCCTTCAGCTTTTCTAGCCATCACTTCTCCCAGTTTTCCCAGAGTTCCAACACCTCAGGTGTCTGCCAGTTCCCTAAACACGCCAGGTATTTTTTATGCCCCAGTGCCTTTGCACAAACTTCCTGAAATTCCATTTTCCTTGTTATCCATTAAGACAGCTTCTGTTTATTCTTAGGAGTTTAAATATTTTGTACATGATGTTAATCCCACAAAAACAGACTGGTTTTGTCCATGGGGTGGAATGAATGGCTGTGAGCTAATGGGACCACTTGCCACAGCCAAGAGGAAGAAGGAGGCTAAGGGTATCTGTAAATAATGCAGGATTAGCCTCCACATGAGCGGGTGGGTGGCTGAAGGCTAAGTAAAGGAGTTACCATGAAGTATCATAGTGGCCAGGCTCCCCCCCAGTGGGAGATCCATTTTTCAGCTCAAACCTAATTTAGAAAGGTACTTTACCTACCAGAAGGTAAGGGGAAAAAACCTCCTTGATTAAGTCCTCATAATGCTTCTAATTATAGATGGACCACAAAGAGTTTAGAAGCCTTTTGTGGATCATAGGGGTAGGAGGCAAAGGCAAAGAATGGTCCATTGAATTAAAAACAAAAATGCAAGGGCAGGCATTTTCCAGAGTATATTAGGGAAAAAAAAAAAAAAAAAAACCTCCTTCGAAATATTTAAAAAGATCATCAATGGTCCATAAAGTAAGTTTTGGGTAAAAACATAAGCCAAAGCTATTTTTTGGTTTTGGTTTTTGCAAAGAGTAATGTGAGGCCAGATATATGTAAGCAACAACAACGTGCCTTCAGATGGAAGTCAAAAGATGTGTCTCCAGCCCTGGCTGGTAGCACAGTGGACATGGCGCCGGCCTGTGAACCCAAAGGTCGCAGGTTCGATTCCCCACCCAGGGCACATAACCAGGTTGCAAACCAGGTCTCCAGTCAGGTCTGTGGCTGGAGGCAGGTGAAAAGCAACCATACATTGATGTCTCTCTCCCTCTCTGCCTCTCTCCCTTCCCCTCTTTCTAAAAATAATGAAATAAAATCTTAAAAAAAAAGATGTGTCTCCAGGAAGAACCAGAGATAGCCACACTCTTGGTTATTGCTAGCCTTGAGTTTTCACCAGAGACATAGTATAGTGAGAAGAAATGGGAGTGTACACAGAGTCCCATAGTATATCATGCACAGATTTTTCAAGTCTAGTGTCCTTGTTCCCCAGCTAGGTTTCTCGCTACTCCCTGCAAACATTGTTGTGGTCGCCATCCTAAACTGCAGCCTCTCCAAGTACTACTTCAGCATCTCTGAGTTAGATGCCTCCCACTTGACACACTAAAGCATGGTTTGGGGAGCTGCATGGGACATTCATTCATTTAACAAGTATTTGTGGATCCCCTCCCCTGTGCCAGGTACTGGGGGTATGATAATAAACCAGAGGTCCTATGCTCTTCGAGTTGACAGTGTACCAGGAGAGGAGATACTGACAAGCAGCCAGGACTTAGTACAGTGCACGCTGTACTGTACCAGAGAAAAAGAGGGGGTCTCTGGGACGTAGACACGAGGCCTGTGACCTGAACCAGGATTTCCTGGAGGAATGATGTCTATCTGAGACATCTCATTAGACAGCATGAAAGGGCAAGGGAAAATGGAAGGGTGTTCCAGGCAGAATGAGCAGGGAACCTGCATGTGCAGAGACCTGGAGGGGAGTAGAGGACATGGCCTGGGAAGAGAACGTAAGAAGAGCAAGACAGACCCAAGTGTGGACCCTGCTTGCACATGTTCCCAGGGAAGAGAGCCTCAAGCTGGAGGCAGACCCGAGGGTTGGCCTTCACCCGGTGCTCTCTTCTCGCTTCAACTGGAAGCTGCAGGGAGGAGGTGGTACTTGAAGCCCCAAGCCCCACAGCTCAGCCTTCACCACACAAGGAAAAATGAGAGGGAAGTCCTAGCCACAAGCCGAGACACTTCCTGTCCCTCTTTGTCCTACTCTGCTTCCAGCACAGTCGCAACTAGCAAGAGGGCTGGCTTCTGGGACAGAACTGAATGCTGGGGTGGGTGTGAGCAGGGAGGGGTCCCAAACACCCACCCAATTCAGTCAGAGAAGCTATGTGTCGCCGTGGGGCGCAGGAAAAAAAAGATAATTGGCTGCATCCGGTCACACACTGTGGGGCATTGAGATGTGATATGGGTCTGTGCAGGTGACCAGGGGAGCGTTCTGGAAGAATCTACACCCCTCAATAGCCAAGAACCACATCTTCATGGATGTGTGATGTGTAGACACAGGGCTCAGCAGAAGTTAGGCTGCTTTAACCATCTTTTACAGTTTACAAGCATTTTGCTATTCACCAGGCATTCATGGTGCTCCGGGCTTAAGGTCTATCATAAACTTGACTCCTCACCACAGGCCTACGAGATAGGCAATAATCCCCATTTTTAAGATGGGGAAACTAAAGTCCAGGGAAATGTACAAAGCTTGCTCAAAATCCATTTCTTAAATGATAGGAAGAAATTTGAACACTTGCCTCCCACTTCCGCTTAGTCCCACCCCTGTATCAGCTGGAAAGGTTGGCAAAATTAACTCTGGGCTGGAGAAAGTGAGGGTTGGATAGGTGGTAGAAGGTACCAGAAACATGCGTGTTGGCCTAATAAGTTTCAGCCAGTCAGCACATTTCCTGAGGCAGCTCCCCACGCTGAGCACCACCTCCTGTAATCTCATTTTGACCTTTTAATGAAAAGTAAATGTCCCCACCTCTGCCCTGTTCACTAGGCCAGATCAGGCAATTAGAGTGTGTTTGTGTGAGGGGGTTGGTTCTGGGACACCAGGTTGGCCATGAGCAACGATGACAATGAGGAAACCCAGCTGGCCCCTCATCTCCCAGCGCCCTATCCACTCCCCAACCTGCCACCTGCCCAGAATCCCCCTATTATTCCCACCATTACACCACCCAGTCCTAGAACTCAAGAAGTTACATGTGTTCCAACAAAACTAACATATGGCCATACAGCCCAGTGATTAAGGGCTAAAGAAATAGGGTGAGCCCCAACCTCCACCACACACTTACTCCATGAGTCTGTCCCTCAGAGCCTCAGTGTTGTCTTCTGTGTAATGGGATGGTGGTAGCACTCAGCTCACAGGGTAAACAAGATAGGCCATGTAAAGAGAAGGTACCAAGGCTGGGTACATGACAAAAGCTCAAAAGACATTAGTTGTTGGACTGTGTTTTAACTTTTTATCAAAGTGTAATAAACATAGAGAAAAATGCATATATCTTAAGTGCACAGCTCACTGGTTTTTACAAACTGAGCATATGCATGACCAGCACCTAAATCAGGAAATGGAATGTGCCCAGCACCCCAGAAGCCCCAACACTCAGTGCACCCACACCTTTTTGGCCACGATGACTTCCCAACAGTAGCTCCTAACCCTCCTTCTAACAGCATGGATTGGTTTTGCCCGTGTTAAAGATGGCAGAGTGATATTATTATTACTACTATTAAATGTGTGCCAGGAACTGGGATAAGTCCTTTAGATGTATTATCAGAGTTAGTCTTCACTCAGACCTCTGAGATGGCTGTATTCCCATTATCCCCATGTTATAGATAAAGGAATGGAGGTGACCCTAAGGAATCTGAAAAAAAAAGATGCTGGTAGAACTGGGTTTAGCAAGATCACAGTATATAAGATCAAAATACAGGCATCAACCGCCTTTCTATATGCTGGCAACAAACAGCTGGAAATTTAAATTTAAAATATGATTGACAAAATACTTGGGGACAAATTTTAAAACCATGAAATATTGAGTACTTAGAGATAAATTTAACAACATTTGTACACAAACTGTACAGTTAAAATTGCAAAGCATTGCTGGAAGAAAATAACAAAGACTTAACTAAATGGGAAGTTACACTATGTCTATGGACTGGAAACCCCAGGATTGTGACAATGGAAAGTTACCCCTCACTGATCTGTAACGTCAATGCAATCCCAATCAAAATCTCAGTGGGTTTCTTTTTTAAGAAATTGATAAGCTGATTCTAAAACTATGTGAAAATACAAAGGACATAAAAGAGACAAAAAAATTTTACCAAAGAACAGTTTGAAGAACTTAAATGATCTGATTTCAAGACTTATTATAAAGCTACTATGATCCAGACACAGTATAGTTATGGAATAAATAGAGATATAAAGATCAATGAAACACAATGGAGAATCCAGAGATAAACGCTTATGTATATGGTCTGTTGATTTTTGACAAATATGCTCAGTTAATCCAATGATAAAAAGGCAGTTTTTTCTGCAAATGGTGCTGGGATAATTGGACATGCATATGCAAGAAGAATAAATAAATAAACAGAAAAAGAATCTTGGCCCTTGCCTCTCACCACACATAAAATTAATTCAAAAATTGATCACAGACCTAACTGCAAAAGCTAAAACTATAAAAGTTTCCTAAGAAACAGAAGAAAATCTTTGCAACATTGCAATAAGCAAATATTTCTTACACTGAATGTAAAAAAAAGAAAAAAAGGGAAAAAACATGGCCCATATTTTTAAATGATAGATTGGACTTCACCAACATTAAAAATTTTGAAAGGCATTATTAAGACAACAAAAAACAGGTACCTACTGGAAAAAATATTTATATACATATGTCTGAAAAAAATTGTTGGTATCCAGAATACTGAAAGAACTCTTACAACTTGATAATAAAGAATCAGCACAATTTTTTTTAGCCCAGCAAAACACTTCACAAGAGAAGTTATATGAATTAGCCCCTATGCACATGAAAAGACTACTAGTCATCAGAGAATACAACCTAAAAGCAAAATGAGATAATGAGGCATGCTATTAGGATGTCTAAAATTTAAAAGTCTGATAACACCAAGTGTTGACAAGGAGGTGGCTCATCAGGAACATTCACACGCTGCTGGTGAGAATGCAAAATAGTACCATCATTTTGGAAGACAGTTTGGTCTTCTAAGATAGTTTCTTAGAAAGTTATACGTACATTTACTATATAACCCAGCAATCTCACTTCTAGGTGTTTATCTAGGAGAAAGAAAAACAGATGTTCATATCATTCCTCTCTCCACCCGTTGCCTCATGGTTCACTGTCTTCCTGGCTTTTGTAGGTACAACTACATCAGGTTGAGGGTGAAGGGGTCATGGATGTTACAGGGCCTCAGCTAGAGAGTTAAGAAATAGATGAAGAGAGAAGGAAATTGTAGACACCTTTCTTCAAAGCCTTAGGAACTAAATAAGGGGCCCCAATTCTCAATGGAGTGCAATGTATTAGCATATAGAGTTGTTGAACCCAGACTGTGGGACTCAGTGGTAAGCTTTCTAGTCCAGTGGATGAGATATTTGTAAAGCTCTCAGTTAAATTATCCCCAAGTCAGCCACAGGTACACCCTGAATGTACCTACAATCAATAGGATCTTCCCTGCCTTCTACTGGGACTCTACGTCAGGTTCATAAGAGGAATTAACATACCAACCTACAAATGTCACTGAGACACTTTTATTCCCTGGCTGTCATCTCTATTTGTCCCAGAAGAACATGAATGTGTGTGAGTGTGTGTGTGTGTGTGTGTGTGTAGTGGGGGAGGGAGGTAGAGAGGTTGCAGAGAATGAGGCTGCAGAACTATACAAAGGACAGATTGTGAAGTGCTAGGACAGTGAGGAGCCATAGGAAGGACACTGAACAGACAACACCAGAACTATGCTTTAGATAAAATGAACCAGCAGCCAGAGTCAGGATTGACCAGGGTGAGGTGGGCTGGGACATCAGCAGTGGTGATGGAGGAGACACGAGAGAGTCCTATACTGGAAGTGTGTCATGCTCTGATATGGTTACCCAACATCTTTTCAACAGACTTTGGCAAATACGACACAATGAGGTCCTACCTCCAAGGTAGAGCAAAGAACCCAAATAGCTTCCAGACGCCCCTGTGCAAGTGGCCACTATGCCAGAAGCACAGGACCAACTTTCGTCAATTAGATGCTCCAGTCAGGAAGTGGTCAAGGGGAAGACTGGTCCTGCTTGGGGCTCACTTGCAGTTTTGCTGGTGTGGGAAACAACACAGACTTCCACCTGTCAGGCTGGCATGGTCGCCAAGCCAAATTGCCAACCCAGAAGCAACAGCGGTGCTGGTAATGGCAGTGGTCAGGGACCAAGTCAGTAATCAGGGGCAGCTTCACCGATGGCAGCTGCAACATGAAGCCAGACTTGCAACGTGGTCTTAGATGGTCTTAGAAGGTTGGCCTCAAGCGAATTTCTCCCTCTCACCCACGAATTCTATTCAATTGATTTCCTTCCCCAGGATGTATTCTGTCGTTTGCAACTGCGCAGAAGGGATGATACAATTCTTAGATATTTATGGGTAATGTGAAGAGGATTTAGTGACTTAGTGGCCCAACAAATGGTAATGGTGACTGACACAGCAGATACAGTCAAGGCTCAGTAAATACATGAAATTCATATTAAGTGAAAAGAAGGGAAGAAGGGAAAGAAGAAGGGAGGAAGGGGGAAGAGGGAACTAAAGGGGAGTTAAACGGGTGTATACAGTGTGAGAGAAAAGCATATAGGGGACCCATAGATTTCTGATTCAGATAGCTTTCTGGGAGATAGTGCCACCTCAGAGACAGGGAAGAAAGAAGACAGAGCAGGCTCAAGGAGAAGATGGGAAGTCAAGCTCAGGAGTGTTAAGTGTGAGTTTCCTTTGGTGCATCCAAGCACAGATTTCCAAAAGATACTTGGACATTTAGATCCAGAGTTCAAGGGGAAGCCCAAGACAACAGGTGATGATTTGAAGGTGACCAGGACAGAGTGAGGAGTGAGCATTGCTAGTGGAAGGAATCCCTAGTGAAAGAAAGGACAAAGCATGGAATTCTGGAAAGGACCAGCATTTATAGATGACTTGAGGAAGAGTTGCTCACAAAAGAAACTGAGAAAAACTGCCAGAAGTTCAAAGAAAGCCAGGACCTGCTCTAGAGAATGAAGCCCGTAGACAGAAGGGTGATCCAAGACCAGCTGTGGAAGAACACAGGAAAAACAGGAATCTTCCTGCTTTTGTTTCCTTGGTGTTGGGGACTAAATCTCACCTTTCCAGACTCTGGCTGTCCCCAGTCATAGAAGGTAGACCCACTGACTTTCCTGCAGATATCTGTGACCCTACTGTGGGCAAGTTACAGTTGATGTCTTTTTTGCCCTCTGAACTGTCCTGTGAGTGAATTGACATTTGTCCCATTTGTCTGATAAGAAAACTGAGGTCCAAAGAAGGAAGGTCATGTGCCCAACTTCCCACAAGGTGGCTATTAAAATTGTCCAGCAGGAGATTCTGCAACTTTGAATGGGAGTGAAGGGAGGAAACTTCTAAAAGAGTTGCCAGTTTGCGTTATAGGAAACTGAGGCAGAGGGATATCACGTGGCTAGTAACTGGACCTAGTCCCCAGCTAGCTGCCTTCAGGATCTGATGGTGATGATGATAATGATGATGACACTGGCAATGATACTGACAGCAATAATGGCAATAATTACTGCTCTATTTACAAGGCACATATTATGTGTCCAAACTGGTGTTCCATGCATTATCTCACTTAATCTTCATGACAACACAATGAGGTAGGAGGTTAGCGCAAACCTCCCTTTGATCATGGGTATAAAAGGGCTCAAGTTGTCACTACAAGTGATGAAAATCCTTCCACTGGGACTTGGGGCTGGAGGTGGGCATGCAGGACAGGACAAGTGTCGGGCTGCCCAGCAGGCAAATCCTGGAACCTCAGACCAGGAAACAGCCCCAGGGAGCCGACAGCCTAGATATTCTGCCCAAGCAAACCGCACAAGTGTCAGAGTCGCTGCTGTCTCCTGCCTTCTGTGAGCTTGTACCAGCTTGTGCAGCTCCCTGGGAGGACACGAGCAAGGACCAGCCCTCCGGTCCCAAGTGCTAATGAGAAAGCCGCCCTGCATGCTATGGGGCTCATTTCTCCAAGCCCAGCCAGACCCAAGACCTTGAAATGAGCTGAGCATGAGGCTATAGGTTGGGGCAGTGGCTCGGAAAGGATCCCTAAAGTGCAGACCCTGGAGGGGATTCAACACCACCATGGAGCTCTGTCCCTAGGTTATTTTTTAGTCCTTCTGCCAGAATGAAGGCAAGCTGGACAGTTTACCACCTTTGCCACGTTTGAAATAACATTTCAGTAATATTCCTAGCAAAGTTATTGTACTTGGCTTGGTGAGGACTCCCAGTGCCTAGTACGGTGCCTGCTGGCTCCACAGTAAAAATTAGCATTTACAGAGCACCGACTGAGCAATAGATGAGAGGCCATGAACCTGACATACGTTCTCCTTTACATAACCTTGGACTTGAGCCTTAACTCCGCTGTACGAAAGCTGTGTGACTTTGATAAAGGAACATCACCTCTCTGAGCCTTGGCTTCCCCATCCTTTTTTCCCAAACATCCAGTTATGGGAAGAGAAGAACAAAAATACGACCCTGAAATCATGGCTACACATACAAAGCATGAGTGAGGGTACCTAGAGACCCGCGTGCCCACGTGGGCCTGTGAATGGACATGTATACATACATGTGCACATGAGCATACGTCAGCACTCCCAGGTGCCCCCCCTCTGCCTCTGCTCCTGCACTGCACCTCCAGGCCAGGTTTCAGAAACTGCTCCTTCCCCCTCCCTGCCTGCTGTGCTTTCACACCTTTCTCCCTGCATAGGTGACTGCTGCCTCCCAGCTGTCGCAGCCTGGCCTTTGGGGTGCATGGCAGCAAGTGGCTGTTCCCCAAGTCACAGCCACTGTCTACACGTGGACTCAGCCCCACGCCCTGCTCACTCGCCTCCTTTTGGACCAAGCCTGTCCTCCGGGAGATTCCCCTTGGACAGGGTAAGTGAGGCAGAAATAGCCCCTGAGGAGGGAATTTGGGACAATGTTGCAGGGTAGGGGGAATAGGGAGGAGGGGACAGGGTCCAGGTCCCATTTCACTCTCAGCATCCAAAGTACAATGCACCCTCCACGAAAGCGGGGACCTGGTCTGGTCTCCATCAAGTGGGTGCTTGATAAATCTATATCACAGGACATCAAGCACCCTCAGAGGTCGCTTTTATACGGCCCATTTTACACAGGAGAGAACGGAGGTTCAGAAAAGCTGAAGTAACTTAGGGTCACCCAGCAAAGAGGACATTTGGACCCAGTTCCGACCTGCACCAACGCCCGTGTTTATTCCACGGTGCCGAGAAGGTATCAATCTGTGGGCAGCTGGTGAAGTCAAAGATGAGACAGCTGAGGCTTGCCCACCTGCCCTGACATGGAGCCTGAGCTGCAGGGATGGGCAGGAGTGTGCTGGTTTAGTAGAGACTGTGCCCAGCGACGTCACCGACTGGGGGTCCAGCTTAGCGGTGCTCTGCGGGGCAGTCTCCTCATCTGTAAACTGGGCTAGCACGCCACAGCTCTCAAGGTTGGCAGAGACCGGGAGAGAGTACCAGGTAGATCAACACATAGAACATGTGGCCAGAGTATGGGTGTGTGTGTTTTTAGAAGGGGTTGGAGATGCAGGTCCCTGAAGCAGCAGGTGGGAAAACCAGCCGGCAAGCAGGGGCCGATCCTGAAGGGTCTTGGGAAGCCAGCTTTGTTGTTTCGCACACTGGGTGGCTTGAAACAACTGAAATGTATTCCCTCGCTGTTCTAGAGGTCAGATATCCAAAATCAGCTCCCCGGGGCTGACACCCAGGGGTGAGCAGCACGGGGCTCCCTCTGGGTTCCTTGCCTCTTCCGGCTGCTGACTGCAGCCAGCATGCGTGGCTTTCCCCTGCGTGGGCTCCAGTCTTCCTCCACAGCCACATTGCTCCCCTCTTCCAGCCGTGTTCTCCTCTTCTGCTGGGGGGTAAAATCGCCCTGCCTCTTGCTCTTAGAAAAATGCCTGTGATGATATTTAGAGCCCAGCAGGATAATCTCCCCATCTCCAGATCCTTAATTTAATCACATCTGCAAAGACCCTCACACACGCACACACACACACAAATGCCATTTACAGGATTCGGGGATTCAGGCCAGGTATTTGGGGTGGGGGTGGGGGTAATTTTAGCCTTCTCCACCTTGTAAATAAATTTACATTTTATTGCCAGGGCAGTGGGGACCACGGGAAGGTTGCAAGAGAAGAGCATGATGGCGAGATTTCTTTTCTCAAATACTAAATGTGCACTTTTCTCCTATATCCTTGTGCCAAGTCCAACGCCCTGCACACAATTTCTGAAAAGCCCTTGAGACTTAAAACCTTTGGTCACTTCTAGCTCCCTTTTCCCCTGGATTCACTTTCACACTTACATAGGCTCCTCTCCACCCCTGTTCACATGCAGAATGAAATCTTTCTTCTTTGATCTGTACCCACCCGCCACATTCACTCATTTAAAATATGGTTGCAAAGTCAGAGAGAATTTGCATCAGACCATGCAAACAATTTTAAACGAAGTATTCAATACCTTGTTCTTATATGTCCTTGAGCCACTCTGGCCACCAGACCTCTCCAGGCAAACTATTACTTTTGTGAGCAATGCTAACTCCCTTCCCCAAACGGATCTCTAAAACCAACAGTTAAAATCAGAATTTTTCACCCTGTTGCATGTGTATGTGTGGAAGCATGTTATGGGGAAATACATTTAGAGAGACACCGCATGTGTAGATAGACACACATGCACGCACGCGCACACACACACACACACACACACACATACCCGTGTGCATGCCCCAAAGGTCACAACTCAGTTCCAACTTGAAAGAAGCATGTTCCAATACCATCACCACGACCAACCAACCCGTCTGGTTTGAGCAGGTAATTAGCACGCACCAGGATGGCCGGGCCCACTGCTCCAACGTGGAGCCCAGCAGACTTCACAGCGGGAGGCTCAGCTTTGGGGTAATTACCTGCGCCTTGCACACCAGTTGCCCTGGTGTGATGTCAGTCCTTTCACATTGTTTATTTTAATTAAGACAGAAATTGCAGGTCTTCGGTGCCTGTAATTACAGCCTATGAACTAAATGGACTGAGGCCCCTAATTAACTGAAACACGTCTACCTGGCTGAAGGTGTAAGTTTGGACTTGACTGGTGCAAGGCATTGCGTCGTCGGCATGGAAAGGAGAAGTGGGGAAGAGCTGGTAGAGACTGGGACAGGGTGACAGTTCTCCCAAACTAGCCACATGCTGACCCCTGGGCTGTAGTGGTTCAATTTCCCCTCTAAACATACCTGTTAGCAAAAGACATGTTCAACAAAAGTGTATTGATAACACTTAATAATCAATCAATGGAATACATCTTATCAATAGAAAAAACACACAATCCACATAATCATCTCAACAAAATCAGGAAAAACATTTGACAAAATTCAACACCTATCATGACTTAAAAAAAAAAAGAAAAAGAAAAAGAAAAAACCTCAGCCCTGGCTGGTGGCACAGTGGATAAGGTGCCAGCCTGCAAACCCAAAGGTCACTGGTTCGATTCCCCAGCCAGGGCATATAACCAGGTTACAAGTCAGGTCCCCAGCCAGGTCTGTAGCTGGAGGCAGGTGAAAGGCAACCATGCATTGATGTCTCTCTCCCTCTCTGCCTCTCTTCCTTCCCCTCTTTCTAAAAATAATAAAATAAGCCCTTTAAAAAACTCAACAAACTAGGAATAAAAGGAAACTTTCTCAACCCAATAAGGGGCATCTATAAAAAGCCCACATCTAACATCATACTTAATGATGAAAGACTGGATGTTACCCTAAGATCAGGAACAAGACAAGGATGTCCTCTTGCCACTTCTAGTTAACATTAGCTGGAGGTTTCAGCCAAGGCAATTAGAAAAGGAAAAGAAATAAAGACATCCAAATTGAAAAGAAAGATGTAAAACGATCCTAGATGATATGATCTTATACATGCAAAATCTTGAGGAATCCACCTAAAAATATTAGAATAAACAGGAGTAGAAAGGTTGCAAGAAACAAGTTCAATGCACAAAAAAAATGTTTTTATTTTTATACACTTGCAATGAGCAATCAAAAACAAAATTAGGAAAACAATTCAATTCACAATAGGATCAAAAAAGTAAAATACTTAGCAAAAGAAGTTATACTCTGAAAACTGCAATATATTGTAGTTAGACCTACATAACTGGGGAAAAGTCTATATTAATAGATTGTAAGACAATATTGCTGAGATGGCAATATTCCTCAAATTGATCTATGAATTCAAAGAAATTTCTATTTATATCCCAGCTGGCTTCTACATAGAAATTGATAAACTGATTCATATGTAACTGCAAGTTTCTCAGTATAACAACAACAAAAAAAGGTCCTTGAAAAGAACAAATTTGAAGGATTCACATACTCTGTTTTTACCCATAAATACCATTGATTTTAGTATTTTTAAGTTATTCTCAACTATGTTGTATAGTTTTCAATATACAGGCCTAGTACCTATTTTGTTCAATTTAATCCACAGTAATTTAGTTTGTTCCTGATGCTCAGCAAAGAAATTTTTTTAATTCACTAAATACTTATTGCTTGCTTATCAATAATAAAATTGATTTTTGTATATTAATCTTTAATCCTGTGAGTTTGCTAAATTCACTTATTAGGTCTAGCAGTTGTTTGCTAAATTACTTAGAATTCTCCACATTATCATGACCCTCAAAAATAAATACAATATTACCTTTTCCTTTCTTGTCTATGCATTTTATATAGGTTTTATTGTTGCTGTTATTAGTGTTTGTTGCCTTTTTGCAATGGCTGCAATGTTGAGTGAGGAAGGCAAAGATGGGACATCGTTGCCTTGTTCCCAGTCTTAGTAAGAAAGTGTTCAGTATTCCACCAGTGGGATTTTTGCTGTAGCTTTTTAAATAAATGGTCTTTATCAGATTGAGAAAGATCCCGGTTATTCCTGGATTGCTGAGTTTTTATCATGAATAATTGTTCATTGTTGTCAAATGCCTTTTCTCCTTGATATTTTTTCCTTCTTAATTTGTAAATGTAGTGGATCTTAAAATGTTTTACATTGGATTTCTGGAATAAATACTACCCAATTGTGATATGTTGTCCTTTTTGTTTATTGCTAAGCTTAACTTGTTGATGTTTTGTTAAGAATTTTTAAGCCTACGTTAATACAGAACCGTAGTCAGTAATTCATCCTTTCTTTCACTCTTTCTATTTTTGACCATCAAATTTTAGTATTGTGATCTCATTAATGAATATCATAAGGTGAATTGGAAAGTGTTTATTCCTCTTTTTTCCTAAAAGCATTTGTGTAGCATTGGTGTTACTCTTTCCTTAAACAATGAAAGAATTCATTAATGAAAATACATAAGCCTGGAGTTTTCTTTGAGGGAAGAATCTTAACTTTTCTGATTCTATATTTGCATAGAGAGAATCTGGTATTTGTTTACTTGTGTGCTTGGGAAGGGGTTTATTTTTAAATCTTATTCTTTTTTCCTCAGCTTTTCATCTAACAGAGTTCTGGTCTACTGAGATAGAATCTCCCACTTCCACTGGCTTCCTTGCTGACATTGAAAACCAACAGAACATGAAAATCTATATAGTCGTTCCCCCTTCTCTGAGGTCCCAGTTACCCATGGTCAACCACTGTCCAAAAATATTAAGTAGAAAGTTGCAGAAATAAATAATTTCTATGTTTTAAATTGCACACTGTTCTGAGGAGCATGATGAACTCTCTCTCTGTCCTGCTTTGGTTGAGAATCATCTCTTTGCCCAGGTATTGCAATACGTGGGTTCATGTCACCCTTATTTTACTTCATAGTAGCCTCAAAGCCATTCCCATCAATATAACAGTATATTGTTATAATTGTTCTATTTTATTGTTAGTTATCATTGGTGATCTCTTACTATATTTAATTTATTTTTTATATTTAATTTATAAGTTAAACTTTATCATAGGTATGTATGTATAGGGAAAAACATAGTATTTATAGGGTTTTGTACCATCCATGATTTCAGGCATCCACCAAGGGTCTTGGAACAGCTTCTCCATGAATAAGGGGGGGCTTCCAACAGGCCCTCATATCCAGTCTCATTCTGTTTCTATCCTTATCTATATAATGTTCCCGATGGTGTCTCTGCCTCTCAGGATCAGGGTATTATGGCCCCAAATTTCTACCTTGTCATTTTATTTTAATTTTTTTTAAGATTTTATTTAATTATTTCTAGAAAGAGGGAAAGGGAGAGAGGCAGAGAGGGAGAAAGACATCAATGTATGGTTGCCTTTCACCTGACTCCAGCCACAGATATAACTGGAGACCAGGTTTGCAACCTTGTTATGTGCCCTGGCTGGGGAATCGAACCTGCGACCTTTGAATTCGCAGGCCGGTGCCTTACCCACTGTGCTACCAGCCAGGGCCTTATTTTAATTTTTTAACCCCACACAAGCTTATGTTTATTGATTTGAGAGAGAGAGAGGGAGAGAGAGAAAGAAGACATCAATGTGAGAGAAAGGAAAACATTAATCAGTTGTTTCTCATATGTGCCCTGCCCTGGGATCAAACCCACAACCTAGGTATGTGCCCTGACCAGGAACTGAACCTACAACCTTTTGGTGTCCAGGACAACACTCCAACTAACTGAGACACTCGGCCAGGGCCCAGCCAATTTATTTATTTATTTTTTAAACAAAAAACAAAACACATAATCTCCAAAATAATATATAGAGAACATGACAAGACTTGGTTGACTTAAAAAAAGCAATACTCACAGCCTTAAGAGACGGCCAGACAACTTCTTAATTACTGGAGCTGCTATGTCTCTAAGCCAATGTAGAGGGGAACGAGGAAAGGATGAGCGTCTCCACTTTTATGATGGGGGTGCTTTATTGTTTCTCTGTCTTCATTAGAGAGGTTAATTGGAAATCAAAAGAGGCTGTGCCAGGGGCAGCTACAGCTAGCCAGATGCCATTTTAAACTGGAAGCCATCCAGCTGATTTCTTTGCAAACCTACAATCTTTTGCTCTCCAGACACACGGCTGGCTGGCACTGAGGAAGTGAGTGTCATGTAGTACACGTTCAGCTCACAGTGGTTCACTTTTCTCTTCCCTCAGCTGACATTCTACAGCATGAATTGCCTAAGTATGTATATTCACCTGTCCTGATGGTGTTTGGGGGTGGGGAAAGAGTTGATGTGTCCACAATTCAAATCAAAACCAGATAGTCATGTCCTCAACTACATTCAGAAATGAAAGGTGCTGGTCAAATATCAGAAAGGCTGGAAGGTACGGTTCTGAAGTCTTCCTAACTCAGCTGTGCAACTGGTTACTCCAAAGTTTTTCAAAGTTCTTGGAAATAACAGACCATCTGATTCCACTCAACCCCTCCTGGTTCATGTGCCCCAACTATCACCAAATTAAAACTTGAATATAAGGTGTCTAGGAAGGAAGGAAAACCATTGTCCTGTAACTGCTACAGATTGTCATATACATGATGATGTGCACTTGCCTTTGGCAAAGTGTTTTAAAGGGGTGCTTTTGAAGACCAAAAATGAGGACCTAAGAAGGCCCAATCCTGAGAATATCTTTGATGGCTAATAAGGTTTCAGAAATCCCATTCAGCCCTGGCCTGGTGGCTGACCTCATTAAAGCATTGTCCCATACACCAAAAGGTTGTGGGTTTGATCCCTGGTCAGGGTTTATCTAGGAGGCAATGGGTGAATGTTTCCCATCTCTCTCTCTCTCTCTCTCTCTCTCTCTCTCTCTCTCTCTCTCTCTCTCTCCCCCTCTCTCTCTCTCTCCCCTCTCCCCCTCAAGTCAATAAATAAATCCTCAGGTAAGGATTAAATGAAATAATTTTCAAATAAAATAAAAGTTCCATTTAGTGAATTTAACCCACATCCATTGTGTGAATGACTCTTACGTCCCAGGCTTTCTTCCAAGTCCCCAGTTATGTGTCAAAGCCACAAAAATGTGAGCTCCTCAGCTAGAATATAAGCTACCAGAGAGGTGGGCTTTGAGCATATGGTATTGCAAAGATACAGAATACATCTTGGTACTTAGAAGAGTCACATCTGCTATGATGGTGCAGGTGCTCTGCCCAAAGAAAATAGACAGCAACTTTCCTGAAAGATGTATTTTCCATTGTAGCTGTTCAAAACTTGGAGTGGGTAGTGCTGACAAATGAAATTCAGTAAGAAAAGCACCCACTTGGCCTAGTCTATTCTTGACCCCAAAATCCTGACTAATAGAGGTATTCAACTAATATAACCAATCAAACAGTGCTGATTCCCTTACCTCCTTTCCTGCCTCTTCTGGGTGAATTTAACTTTTTGGTGGATACAAAAAGGAGTAGGGAGGAAAATCAAAACAAAAGTTTGCCACAGTTGATTGGAACTCAAGCCAGTTTTCCAGAATGGCCAGGAAAATGACCTCTACCTTTCCTAGGTACAGGTTATTTTTTTTCCTGAAATGTTGCTTTCAAGTAGGAAAAGTGAAGCAACAATGGGGCACCATTATACAACCACACCAACAGGAGTGGTGCAAAGTATGTGAGAGCAAGTTCAAGAAAAATATAGTGTGAATGAATGAATGAATGGAATGAGCAGTAGAGAAGACACAGGCTCAAAGGTTCCCTTATTAATCCACAAGTTGAGACATTCTCCACAAGTCTCACTTCTTCTCCTTGGAGTAAACTTTCCTAAGCTCCACTTCAGTGTTTCTCCCTCTCTTGCAGTCACCAGAGTCAAAGTTGGCCATTGTCTTGCTCTTCACTAAGTCTGCATCTTCCATTCACGCAGATCTGGTCATCATGCTCAAGTCATATTTATCTGTTTCTTCTATCTCATCAATTCCATTTCTTCCGACTAAATCCATCTATGAAAAATTGGCCATGTTTGTACTTTATGCCTCTCCCTCTTCTTGGTTATAGCTGATAAGAAGTCAGTACCTGACCCAAACTAGCCCAATTCTGCCTGTCACCCAGGAATTCTAGGCTGATCACTGGAAGGAAAGAGATCTTGAGGAGCTTTCAGTCACCCACATGTGGCTGGAGAAGCAGAGAATGCTGGCCTGAGAAAAGAAGAAGGGACTAGGCTCATACCTTGAAGCAGAAATGAGAGACAGTGTGCTCCCTTGGTCCCAGAACTTCCTCACCTGGTCCCAGTCCCCTGAGGCCAGGCTGCATTCTGGAAAACAGCCCAGGGCTCTTGTGTTCAACCCTTCAACCGTGCCAGCTTAAGCTAGTACAAGTGGGTTTCTGTCATGCGCAACTTAAAAACCCAAACAATGATGGACTAGTCTCATGGTGCCTGATCCAGACTGACATGCTAGGTTCTTTCCTACGGTTGACTGACAGCTTCCTACATACAAGGCAATGTGTTACGCACCGTATAGCATCTAAACATTATCAAGTTGAAAACTACCAGGAGTCTGCTACAAAGCACAATAAAGTAGGCACCATTGCTATCATTCTTATTTTACAGAGAAAGCCCAGAGAAGTGAAGAGGAGCATCAAAATCACTGAGTTAGCAACTGGTGGAGAAAAAGCAGGTCTGTCCGATGCCAGAGACCACACTCTGAACCACTGAGCCACAGCCTGTGCAAATATGCCCTTCGGGGAAGCGCTGGGTAACGATTATGTTGGAGGATAACTACCTGATGCCCTGACTCTGCTTTTTGCAGCTGCTAAACTCCGGCTGTGAGGTGCGTGCTCTGCTCCCAACTCTACGGGAAGCTCAGCATGGCCTGTGAGGGGCAGAGAAGTGGCATGGTGAGTGCCCTGCCCAGGGCAGCCCTTCAATCACAGGAGCACTCAGCTCCACAAGTCAGCAGGCTGGGGTGCACTGGACCAGAGAGCTGTTTGGTTCAAATGTGAACTTGACAGTGGACAGTCATTGAAGAGGCACATTAGCGGCATAGGCTGCAGCTGAGGTTTGGGGGATCGAGGCATGTAGCAATATGTTGTTGCCTCTGCATGTCGAAGAGGTATGTGGATGAGGGGCTCACAGGCTTTCTTTGGGGGCACAGGCATCTTCTGGGTCCGGGGCTCACAGTTTAACGCCAGGGAGAAAACTGATGGCCACAATGCCCACATAGTTTAGTCCTTTGCGTATAATGAGCCCACCTATTAGACTTGCTAATGTCAAAGCAAAGATGAAATTCCCAGGAATGACAGTCCCAAGCAGATGTGCTGAATTTTTTAAACTGTTTACAATGATCATGTCGTCTCAGAATAAAACAAAACAAACCAACAAAAAAATCCGTTCTTCAAATGGATTGGCAGAAATCTCCATCTGTGATATCTAACATGGTCACCACCTGTGGCCATTAGGCTCTTGAAATGTGGCTGATCTGAAACAATATGTGCTATTTAGTATAAAATACCAGATTCCAAGGACTTAGTATAAAAAAAAAAGGTCAAGGATTTTGCTAATGATGTCTCATACAGATTGCATGTTAAAATGACATTTTAGACTTAGTAGGTTAAATATATTATTCAAATTCATTTCACCCCTCTTTCTTTTTTCAACATTGCTACTAGGAAATTTAAACTTGCATGTGATTCGCAGTCAATGTCTACTCTACAATTCTGCTCTGTAGACGGTTGAAACGTGGAACAGTACGGAGATTCTCAGGAACATGCCTAGTTTGCTAAGGCCGCCATAAGAAAGTGCAGACCTGGTCACTTAAACAATAAGAAATTTATTGTTAAGGTGAGAAGTCCAGGATCAAGGTGGTAACAGGGGCAGCTCCTTCTGAGGCCTCTCTCCTTGGCTGGTAGACTTTTCCCCGTGTCCTCACCTGGTCCTCTCTCTGTGCATGTCTGTGTTCTAACCTGCTCTTCTTATAAGGACACCGGTCACATTGAATTAGGGCCCACCCTAATGACCTCATTTTAATGTGATGACCTCTATAAAAACCCTTTCAGCGAATAGTCACATCTTGAGGCACTGGGGATTAGGACTTCAATATATGAAAGGGGAGGGGGAGACACAATTCAGCCCATAACCATATGTCACTGTCCTGCGTTAGAAATTCCTGTTCTTTTACTCCTGTTCATGTATTGTATTTATCAAGGGATTCACCTGAAATGCCTTACCCTTAAAATGGATCATTCATTCATTTATTTCGGAAATAGTCTCTAAGTTCCTCCTGTGTCATGAAGACTGTGCTGTAAACTTCAATGAACAAACTTGAACACCCCAGACCCAAAAATTCTGATGGAGACCAAGAAAAGTTAAAGAAACAATAGCTGTAATCATCCTGTGGCTGGGATAAGTGGAGGACAGGGGGATACCAAAGCAACCAGGAGGGTGTGTGATCCCCCTGCGTACCGAGGGGGATGTGACATTGAACTGAGGTCTGGAAGAAGAAGAGGTAGCCAGGTATGAATGGGATGGAAACATGTATTTCCATGCAAGGCACCAGAGATGAGAGACTGGTCCACTCAGAGAAAACTGGGGTCACCCTAAAATGCCTCTGTTTAGGAATTTGGGCCTTATTCCGAGAACAAAGGAGAACCATTGAAGGTTCTTAGTAGGAAACTGGCACACCGTCTGGTGTATGGATTCCTCTGCATGGAGAGTGGATTGAAGGCAAAGTAATGCGTAACCAGTGAGAGGCCCCTGCAAGGAGCCAGGTGTCTGGACAGCAGCAAGGGCAGAGGAATGGAGAAAAATGGATGCGCTCTAGACCATATTCTTTCAACAAAGACTAAGAACCTTCCACTTGTCAGATGCTATGATAAGCCCTAGAGATTCTGCAGAGAACAAGACAGATAAGGTTCTTACTTTCACCAACTTGTGATTTATTGGGGTCCACAGACAGCATCCAGAGAACTACATGAATGCCATGAAAGAAATACAGAGGGTGCTATGGCCTGCTTCATGGGGTAACCTACCAGAATCAGGGCTCAAGTTATGAGTGAGTTGAAATCCACAAAGTAGGTGGGTTAATTCCACAGAAGTAGGCAAGACAATAGCATGTGCCAGAGCCCTGTAGTTCAAGACCCCCTGGAGAACTCTCCAAATGGAAAGGTTGGTGTGGCTAGAGTATAGTGTGATATTAAACAGATAAAATCGTTGGGACCTGGGGGCTGATTAGAGGGAAAAGAGGAAGTGGTCAAAGATGACATTAGATTACCTGCTCGGGCAACCAGGAGCATGCTGTGGCAGGGACTGGGACCGGAGACGCAGGAAGAAGCAGGCAGGGAGGGTGATGGAACACGATGGGGTTGTTTGGGGACGTGGTGACTGGAGGTAACTGTGAGATAACAGCTAGGGTTTAGAGGCTGGACAGTCCTAAGAATTAACTACATCCATGTACAAGGCATCTGGCCCAGGGTGTGTGTTCAGTTAGCAGTAGCAACAAGCATTGCTCTTTGTATGATGAGTCAGATATAGTAGCTTATGATTTGCCATCAAAACCAGGATACTTTTGAGAGTCAAAGGAGACAGTGTTGATGCTTGCATTAGGAATCACAAAACACTGGGACTGGCCCTGGGCGAACCAGGATATCTGGTCTAACTCCAGTGCTCCTAGGGAAAGAACCACAGGGGGTTAAGATCACCCTCCCCCAGGGTGTCCCCGACAGCCCTGGGCACAAGCCAGGCTATATGGAAGAAGAGGAACCAGTCTTGCTTTTTCTCTGGTTCCACCAGCTGGCCCTGTCCCCTCCCGCAATGACCACTTAGTAGAGTTTGCTTCCAACAACCAGCAAAGACTCGGATGTAGGTGCACTTAGAAGGCAGGGCTGTGGAGGCCAGGGATGTCCTGAGCCTGGGCCGGCGCAGACCCATCTGCCTGCAAGGAGGACAGAGGGACACTTGGCTCTGAAGGAAGGGATTAAAGAGACACTGGGCAAACCTGCTGCAGCACTTGCGTGAGAGCCGTTTGCCTTTCCCTAAGGTCAATGCCAACTGAACTGGCTGAAATGAGGACTCGGTTCTCCACCCACGAAACCCACATGCAAATAAGTTTTGTTTTGTTTTTTTAACTCTAAGCATCTTTTGGAATCCCGTGCACAACCCTTTTATCGAAAGAGAGATAACCTATAACATACCCTTAACAGGCCACAACAAAAATGTAAAAAATTAGTCCCATTTAAAATTCTATTTGCTATTTCTCTTGATTACAAAAATGCTACCTGATATTTTAGTTTTATCAAAAACAGATATTAAAAAAGCGTTAATCTCAGCACACAGAAATAAGCACTGATAATGTTTCCCTTTCACTCTTTAGTCTATGCGTGTTTTTGAAATAAATCAGGATCATGCTGAATAATAGTTTGGATTGTAGTTTTCCTGTTTAACATTTATCATAAGCACTTCATCAAGTTATTAGGTAGCTCTCTGTACCATAATATTTGAGGGCTGCACTTTTCCATTTTTGTGAATGTATCAATGCATTTTGAACCAGTCTTCTCTCGCGTGTGTATTAAATTGTTTCTAATTTCCCACTACTACATACAATACTATAATGAGTAACTATAAATAGATCTTTATGTACATCAGTGACAGATCCCACATTTCCTTAGCATAAATTCTGAGAAGTAGAATAAATTGGTCAAAGAGTATGTACCTTTCAGAATTTTTTTCTATCTGTTGACAAATTCTGGAGGTTTAGACTCCTATGTCAAGTATAAAACTTTCCTTATTTGCCCACATCCTAGGAATAGAACTAAACATAACACAATCATCTCTTCTCTTTGCCAGCTGGATAGATGAAGGTGGTCATTCCTTATTTAATTTTATCATTTTAATCTTTCAATAATTATTTAAATTTTTGCCTTCCTCCAAAAGACTATTTTGAAAAGAAATTGGATCTTGCATCCTGCTGTCCAGACAGTTGGAATTGTCCACCACACCTTCTGGACCTGTGATTCTTCAGGATAAACCCACAGCCATAATCCGGCAGAAATTTCTAGCACATCTCAGCTGGCTTATATCATCTTCATGTATGTAATCCTTTAAGACTGACAAATCTCTATCAGCTTCCTAAGGTCACCACTACAACTTACCACAAATGTGGAGGCTTAAAACAACAGAAATTAATTCTCTCACAGCCTTGGAGGCCAGAAGCCTGGATCCAGGTGCCGGAAGCCTGGACCCCCTCCAGAGGTTCCAGCCAGAACCCCTCCTTGATGCTTCTGCTTCCAGTGATGCCTGGTGGATCTTGGCTTGTGACTGCATCCCTTCCATCACGGCTGCTTTCCTGCGTCTCTGTGTGTCTTCTCCTTTTCTGCCTCCTATCAGGATGTCTGTCATTGGATTTTGGGCCCCACCAAATCCAGAATGATCTCACCTCAAAATTCTTCCCTTAATTATATCTGAAAAGATCCTACTTCCAAATAAGGTCATGTTTGCAGGCTCCAGGAATTAGGACTTGGACATATCTTTTGGGGGGACCCTATTCAATGCGCTGCCCTTCCAGAGCAGGGCTTCACCTCAGAGCCTCTCTGAGTTCCCCACAGGGTGGGTCTACTCTAGTCCCCCACGGTGAGCAGGGTGTGCCATGTCCCTGCTACACCTGGGGTGGGAGAAACCACCAAGAACCAGCTACAATTGAAGGAAGGAAATTGCATGTTTTGAAGAGTGGGCGATGAGGTTTCACTTTCACTTTTTTTCCCCACTGATAATTGTTTCCAAGGTAAGACAGGGCCAAGGAGGAGTGCATATCACCTGCTGGCCAAGGCACAGCACCTACGTCAAAACCTGAGACACCAAAGTAAATCAGTTTCAATATAAGACCATTCAATGAGGATTAACAGGAAGTACAAGCCACAGATTTTCCTAGGGCAGAGAAAGTTCTGGAAGAATACAGAAAGGAGGAGGCATTGGACCTGGACAGCTACAGGTGAGCCATGGCGATCAGGAGGAAAAGCATTCCAGGCAGAGGGAACAGAGTGTTCAGGCCTATGAACTCAGAAGTGCGCATGGGACGCACAGGTACCAGGAGGGCCTTCTGGCACATCCGGAGCCTGGGGTGGCAGCAGCAGGGCCAGACTCAGCCTATCCAAATGGCCAGATCTTATGGGAGGAAAGAAACACAAAATGATGAAGAATATAAAATGAGGTGGCATACGGATCCACCTCCCCAAACACAGAGCAGAAATCAAAGGGGACCGCATGATTCCATGTACATGAGGTTCTAAGACAATCGAAACCTATAGCGAAGGAAAGAAGAATGGCCACCTGGGACAGGAGCGCACTGGTTGGTTAACAAGAAGGGGCAAGAGGAAAAGGTCTGGGGTGAGGGAAATGTTTTATGGCTCAACCAGGGCAGCAGTTACATAGATGTGCGCATTTGTCAAAACTCGCAAACTTGCCCTTAAGCGTGTCCATTTCATTGTATGTAAATAATACCACAGTAATGATTTTTTAAGTAAATAAAAATTGGGGTACAAAGGGGAACATTCACTTAGAATGAGAAGAGAAATGACAACTAATTAACAAAATGTTAAAAGCCGACAAATGCAAATTTTACAGCATCGAGAGAAGTATTCATGTTGCTCATTAATTAACTGCTTGGCACATACATCTATAAAAACTTTTTCCCCTATATATTTTGGGTTCACTCTCTTTATCTCTGCATATATCATTACTATCACAAGTTTCCCATGTCAGTGGTTGTTCAAAATCTGCTTTTATAACTGAGGATTTAGAAAATATCTTTAGCTTTGTAGTTCTTTGTTAACATCCTCTGTATTTTGAGGGTGGCAAACTTCGGCCAAATCTTTATCAGGTCTTCTCACATTGGCGCTCTGAGCCTCGGGAGAGATTTTCACAGAAGAGACTCTATGCATTTTGAACGTGGTTTCCCTTCCCTACTCCAGGCACCTGGGGATGCATTCATGTCATGACGCAGCCTCTGGCCCCAAACCTTCATGTCACAACATGTCACATGTCACATGTGAGGTGGCACAATACCTGTCACAGGTTTCCCTGGAAGCTATTTCTACACCGGGCTGGCTAGGGATTTCTCAACCATATACATGGATGAGACAGCATATCCAACAAAATGTACCCCCAGCTCAGCTTCCTCTTAGCTAGACCCCCAGGCCCGTGGAGCCATTTTGACAGGAAAAGGAGCCAGAGGGATAGAAGTCAGAGGCAAAGATGCTAACTTTAACCTATCTCGGTTAAAATATCTTACTTGAGCAAACTTGGCAGAAACTTGCCACCCTGGGAATACAGCCCTAGGACCCTGAGCAAGGACCCTGAGCTGAAACTTGAGCAGATAAACAGCTCAATACCCCAGGGAAGGAAACATGGTCTAGGTGACTTTGGAAAGACAACTGGGAGGAAGTGGTGAGGGCCAGTCTGTGGAGGGCTTTGGAAGTCCGGTGATGGAATGTAGCCCTTAACCAAGCAGAGGAAAATTACAAAATGTTTTCCTGAAACATTACTTTGTTTTAGGGAGATAACCCTGACAGGGATGGAAAGGGTTGTTTGGGAATTTTTTCTGTTTGTTTTAGTTTCTTCCTTTAACCCACAGCATTTTTGTAGAATCCCCACCCCCACCTTTACGTGAAAGATTTAACTTTCCTTAAGTGCCTTTACTTTGAGAAAAATGATCTAAAAGACAGAAGATTGCTTTTGAAAGATCCCACACTAACATGATTAGGTCGTGTTAAAACATAGATTGCGAAGAAAAACTATGGGTTCCAACCTTGGCCTCACCTCTTCCTATTTCTGCGCCCCTAGGCAAATTCTAGGTCTCCAGGACCCTCCGTTTTCTCATCTGTAAAACAGGAAAAATAACAGAGCCTAGGTGTGGAATTATTTTCAGGATGAAGTGCAATAATGCCCTTCAAGCCCACAGCCCAGTTTCTGACTCAGCCAATAGGAGCTGCCATTATTTTTTGACTGGTCCCTTCCCCAAGCAGGTATGTTTCACTGAATCCTCTCCTTGGCAGGATCCCTTTCATGATTCTTTACCATCACGTTACATTATTAGAATATGAAACATTAAAGTATTCCAAATCAGATGCTGCAACCCATTTCCTGAGAGAAGGACTTGGTGGGAGGTGAGTGGCAGGGGGGGATTGTGGGGGTGGTAAGGTGCTGGGAACATGAGTCACCATCAGAAGGGACAGCAAGAGAAGGAAGCCAAGACAAACTGTGTTAGTCAGGATCTGCGTTTCAAAAGCCCGACTCAAACAAACTTTAAGAACAAAGAGACAATCTTGGCTGCTGCTGCCCCAAAGAAATGAGGACACAAACCTCAGGTACAGCCAGATCCCGCCACTCCAAGGATGCTGCTGTCCGGTGTCTCCACTCTTCCCTCAGCATTACTGCTGCTGTGCAATCCCTTATTTTCCTCCCTGGCTAGCAGGACGCAGAGGACGATGGAAATGTCCCCCAAACTCCAGGCTTACTTCATTCCCACTCAGCAAGCTCAGGGCAAGGAGGCAGTACAAACACATCCAGACTGAGGGAAGACAGACAGCCCTGGCTGGTGGGGCACAGTGGGTTGAGTGCTGGCCTGCGAACCGCAAGGTCACTGGTTCAATGCCCAGTCAGGGCGCATGCCTGGGTTGCAGACCAGGTCCCCAGCTGGGGGCATGCAAGAGGCAACCAATCTTTCATGTGCCTCTGTTTCTCTCCCTCCCTTCCCTTCTCTCCAAAATAAATAAATAAAATATTTCTTTAAAAAAAATGACGGAAGACACCCCTCTGGTTGGCTTGGGTCACAAGGCCAGAAATGGCAGGATTCTGTCCCTGACAACCCCACCAGGGCCATGAGGAGAGGATGACGGAAAGGATGCAAGAAGAGATGAGCGAGCCCACCTCACAAGGGTCAGCCAAGGTCAAGGACAGCCCTCAGGATCTTTCAAACACCTCAACACCACAATTTCCCTTCCCAGGGTCAGACCCCTCCACCACGCAGGCTTCTTGCAGGCCTCAGGCCGTGGGAGGGGGTCACCCAGCCAGACCCTGGGGCAGGCTGCCACCTGCTCCCTACAAGAGGCAGCCGGGCTCTGAGGCGTGCGGGCCGGGGAGGCTGCGGGGCCTCAGGGTCGTGGGGCCTCAATCCTGGGCTCAGGCTCCGCTCCTTTCAGGTGGGAGGTATCAAAGGATCCAGAGGCAATGAAGGGCTGCTGTGCGCATCCACTAATTAAAGATGGTGACACGTTGAGGGCACATTCGGTTGCCAAATGCCTCTCCTAGAGGCGCATTTAAAGCGTCTGGTAATTGAGCAACGCCAACAGCAGGCCAGCCAGGGGAGTTTCCCAGCAGACAGCACTGGGCCAACTCTGTCCCCCCACCCGCACCAGAGGGAAAACGCTGGCCCCACACACCTCTGACTCCTCCGCCTGCAACCCGTAGGATCTTAGGCAACTTTCTTTCACCTCGCTGAGCCTCAGAGTCCTTCTTCACAAAATCAAGATCATACGTTCCATCTGGGGCAAGATTCATCATAATAAGATCATGGCTATTGGTCCGTGAGGAGTGTTTCTTTCTTCGGAAGTCAATTTTGCTAAATTATGCTTTTCTTAAACGTGTCCCTTTCAAGAATATCTCCACTATTTTGTTGTAAAAAAGAGTCGCGTAGTTTTTTGTGATGTGGAATGTCTGACGGCTATTTTGGACTGTCCTTTTCTTTTTTTTTTTAAGATTTTTTTATTTATTATTTCCAGAGAAAGGAAGGGAGAGAGGCAGAGAGGGAGAGAAAAAAACATCAATGTATGGTTGCTTTTCATCTGCCTCCAGCCATGGACCTGGCTGGAGATCTGGCTTGCAACCTGGTTATGTGCCCTGGCTGGGAATCAAACCAGCGACCTTTGGGTTCACAGGCCGGCACCTTATCCACTGCGCTATCAGCTAGGACTCCTTTTCAATTTTTGCTTCTTGAGAGTCAGATTTTGATGGGTGAATTGTCCATAAATGTTTTCTGTTATTTATTTTGCTATTTCCTTCTTCAGATACTAAATTTTGAGGGGCTCAGGCTATTAATTCTTCCCTATCTTTTTAAGCTCGTATAAGCATTCAAGGCTCTAAATGTCATTCCAAGTACCACTTTAGGTACATGCTACAAGTTTTGATGAACAGAAATTTCATTACAATTCAGTTATAAATCTTAACCCTATTACACAATCTGTGACTTCTCATTGGAGCCATGAGTTATTTAGAAGTCGCTTCTTTCTTTCAAAAACACATACTTTTCTTAAAGCTACCTTAGTCACCATTGTATTCCCCTTATTTACATAGCATAATGCCTGGTATAATAAATGATCAAAGACTACTGAAAGTCAATAAAGGAGAGAGAAAGGGAGAGAAGAATGAAGAGAGGGATGTCATAGAGTGACCCTTATTGGTTTGACCAAAAGTTTAACAGGACAGATGTGTGGTTCGTTAGGGTAGTTAGGCCGAAGCAGAGAGCACGGGACTCCTCTCTGACCCAGTTCTGAAATCCTCAGAGGAACTTTGGGAGCATTGGAGCCTTGGACCAAGACCTTGTGCCTCCATTTCTCTTCCTGTGTATGTGCCAATGAGGAGCCCACCCCCAGCTGGAAGAAGACCAGGAATCCAGCACCTCCCAGCAGCATGGGGAGTAAAGGCCTGAATGATTGGAGCAGAGTTTCAGAAGATGTCACAGGGCAGGTATATGGGCAATTTGTCTGTTGGCCATCGAATTGGCTGCTTTCCTTCTATGTCTGTTATAAAAAAACTTTCTTCACCATTAAGAAGGCTCAACAGCCATAGAACCAAACACGCTGTTTTCAACCCTCACTCCCTCGTAGTGGAGTGGCAAGGGTCACCAGCAATCAGTCAGGCTGGTCACACACTGAGGTTATGCTCTGTCCCATATGGCTTTCAATGCCCCCAACAGCCCTGAGCTGGTCAGCTGCCCATCTACACCCTAATCCATTCCCAGCCCTCTTCTGCTCTGCTCTGCTCTGGTAAATACCTGTCCTCTGACCTTGACCAGATATCAGAGGGGAGAAACAGGGGTATGTCCCTCGTTTTCTCTCTGCTCCCTGTGGCCTCTCTGGCATGATTACTTCTCCTCCCCTCTGTAGGCCGCCCCCACTGGGGCAAAGCCACCCTGGTCTTAGCTTCTGCTCATGGCCTTGACTCCTGGGATCCAAAAACGATCCCTCCTCCCATTGCCCCTCCACCCTGCTCAGACTTAAATCTGGGTGCTTCTGTTTCTTCAGTCATCAGTGTGACTGAGTTCCTGTATTCAACTCCCTCTGTTTGAAATACCTAAAGCAACTCCAAGAAGTAGCTAAAGCATTTCTTGGCTGGAAACTGACTAATATAAACCGGCTTTATAGATGAACCCTGAAGGGAAGCTCAGAGAAACTAAGAATGAAGGTATGGAAATCCCAGTTTAAAAAAAAAAAAAAAAACCAGCACAGAGCCTGGGGTCAAGTCTGCTTCTGACAGTTGCTTACCTGGAGGTCTTCTGAGCCTCACTTTCCTCATTTACCATTGTGGATTATGGCGAATGGTAACACCGACTGCATAGGAAGGACTGCTGTGAAGATGAAATTGGTTAATATTTCTAGTGTTTCAACTAAACAGAAAGACTGGCCCATGATCATACAACTGAAAAATGGTGGAACTGGGATGCAAATTTCCTACTCAAACGTGTAGGTTTATGTTCCCTTAAGTGGTCATTCATTCATCAAGATGTCACAAGTTCTATAGCATGTGTCCTATAGACAGAGGAAACACTGCCACATTCTCTGCAGGGGGCTACATGTGCAGAAAAAGAAGGAAAAATAATAATAAGCTGGCCCAAATCTGTCCCTTAACGGGCTGAGCAGTTTTCATTTCTTCATCACATTTTTCAATTATTCTAAAAATCACATTTTCTTTAAGTAATACAGGAGGAAATGCTAAAAAGCTCACAATCTCACTTATTTTTCTTCTGAAAAGACTATACCAGGATATTACCCTTATGCTAGTAGACTGGTATAGTCTTATGTCCCTTTTACTCTATTTATAAAGCATGTGTGTGTAGGGCTTAAGGTTGGGAGGAATTGGGCTGTTTCATTTTATTTTCTGTTCTTGTTTTACAAAAATAAGATCATATTATATAAACTCCTTGGCAAGTTGCATTTATCAGTCAACAACCACCAATTACACTCCAGATCATTCCATTTATGTCTGATTCTTGCAAATAACCATATCGTATGCCTATGCTAACATATCCAACCAGCTCCCCATTAATGAGTGAAAAATACACATTCGCAGTGTTAAGCTACTGACAGTCGAGGGTTTGTTGATTATAGCAGGTAGCATTGCTCTCAAAGTGTGGTTACCAGACCCACCAGCAGCAGCCTCACCTGGGAAATTGTTCCAAACGCGGAATTTTGGCCCAGACCTACCACATGAGACACTCAGTGAGGGTCAGGGAGAGTGCGAGGTGTCCCAGCCATCTGTGTTTCAACAAGCTCTACTAGTGATTCTGACGCAGGTTCAAGTTTGAGACCCACTGCCCTAACGTACACCACGTCATTCTCAGCCCTCAAGGCCCACATCCACTTGTTTGTCCTCCGCAAACAATTGCAGCAATGCAGCTAGTTGCCAGTTTATGTGCAGAAGACACGTTCTCTGTGGGTAAGGGTCCAAGAAGTTCCTAGATGGGCAAAGTTAGATGGCATGTTCAAGCAAGCTACCCAGAGACCCATTCATTCATTCACTCATTCATTCATTCATTCATTTTTCGGTTCTTTTCTTTCTTCCTTTTTCTCTCTTTCTTTCTTGATGGACGGATTGAATTCACTATCACAGACAGAAAGTAAACATAGGCTTCTATCTAGCATATTCAGGAAAATATGACAAGCAGATTTTCCCCAAATGGTCTGGACACCTGATGTAATTCTTCTTTAGGTGCAAACAGATTTCAGCTGGTGATTTCTGTCTGCAAAAGGCCAACCACCTGGAATATGCAGGCGTGGGAGTAATAATGGTGCCGCACGAATGTGGGACATGGAAGCACAGAGAACCAGGCCTGTATCCTGGACCCACCACTTAGCATGCTCTGAGCCTCAGTTGTTACTTCTCTAAAACTCAGGGACAGTAAACCTACTTAACCAGGATGCTGACACAAAATGCATAGTGCAGAACCCCAAGGGATGTTTGTTGGTCCGCCTCGACACCTCTGTACCAGTCAAGTGAATGAAAAGGTGAGGGGGAATCAATGAGTGATTGCATGAGGAGGCCATTTTACTACATGACCTTGGTTTCAAGAATGAGAGCATGTGCCGTTGTTGTGTTCCACAGAGTAGGATGGAGAGTGAAGATGGCAGTAGGAGAAAATGTAGGGCCACCTGAGAGGTCCCAAGCTTGGCTCTCCAATCAGGAATGTTGAC
Organism: Noctilio leporinus; assembly: GCA_004026585.1. NCBI lineage: Eukaryota > Metazoa > Chordata > Mammalia > Chiroptera > Noctilionidae > Noctilio > Noctilio leporinus. The sequence continues at coordinate 389,999 of PVIW01000404.1, read as the reverse complement.
TGACAGGGGTAGAGATGAGGGTAGGAGGGTCTCTAACTTGAGTGTGTTTCAGAATCCCCTGAAGGCTTGCGAAGAACACAGAAGCCTGGCCCTCACCCCAGACCTTTCCCATTAAACAGATGTAGAATGGTAGCTGAGGGTGTGCACCCCTAACCTGTTCTCCAAGGGTGCTGATGCTGCTGGTCCTGGGGCCGCACTTGAGAACCATTGGATTAAGGTAACAACAAATGCTGTAATAAAACAAACTCCAAAATGTCAATGGCTTACTTCCCACTCAGTTAAGTAAACTTTCCAAAGGGGGTGGGGGAGCCTGATTGGTGAGTGTCGGGGGCTCTGCTCGACTCCATCCCTCGAAGATCCAAGCTGGTAGCAGTTACGTCATCATCAGCATGTGGCTTCCATGATCACATTGAGTATTGACACCCCCCTGATAGATGAGGAAATAAGTGGAGAAACCCCACCCTTTTCTTTAGCTCCATGGCCAGAAAGAGATGCACATCATTTCTATCCACAAGCCATAGGCAAGGACTTGTCCCTCAGCCTCACCTTATACTGAAGGACCTGGGAAATACAGTCCTTGAATGAGACAGTAGCATCTTCAGCGTAATTTGTTTCTTTCTAGGCTATGCAAGAGAAGGACAAGTCAACTGCCACTACTGCACATGACAAGTCCTTTCCCATCTCTAACCCCAGGGGTAGTTTAGTGCAGCCGTAGGCCCAAGATATGGGAGTAGTGGCTGAATGGGCACCGAGTCTAGAGAGAGATGGAGACCTGCTCGCCCCTCTACAGATCCCTTCTCAAGGACACAGGCAGATGTTCACCAACGTCTCCACTCCCTGTCCTGTCTTTTCAAGGATCAGTGTGATACAGCAGAACCGCAGGCTTATGGACAGGAGGAAGAGCCATCATCTGTGTGACCTTGCGCCACCTACTACACGCCACTCCCATGTAAATTTGGCCACTCCCAGTCACTTTCCATATGGACGGATGGCACCCATGCCCAGCTGGGCATTAGCGTCATCTGGTGAACTTCGAGGCCATCTTCTGGCCCAGAATGCACGCTAGGCAATTCAAAAGAGAAAAGATATTGGAGGCCGATATAGCACGGCTGGTAGAGGTACAGAATTATTCTGAGCCAATTTAGCTAATCTGGAACTACATTTCCCAGAATTCTCCTCCCTGCCTGGTTCTGAGTCAACTTAGGCCCCAAGACACATTTTGCAAGAGGGTTGGGAGAGGGAAGTAAAGCAGCAGCATCCAGATTTTTTTTATACTCAGTAGGTCAGCATGGGTCCCCTGGAGTTATTGGGATGCACACACGTTGTTTCTGGTCTGCAAGCGCACCTGAGGTATATGGGGCAGCACCTAGACCATAGCTCCTCCAACCCCCACCAGGTTTCTTTCCCCAGCTTCCCCAGCTCTTGGACCAGGAGCATTTTCAGCTCTATGACAAAAGGCATCGGTTTCTCCAGCAGGTCACTGGCATCATTGGGGTTGGGGACTCCAGGGGGATGAGAGCTGGGCATGGACCCACATGTCCTTGTGTGTTCCAGCTCAGACTCCTGTGTCCTTCATCCCTGGCTCATGTCTGTATCTGTCTGTCTGTCTGTCTGTCTGTTTAGTTCTGACTGCTTGCCCTGTTGACGTCAAGCCTATACATGGATGCAACATCCTCCCTGTTCACCCAGCTCCCACCATGGCCTGCGACCAACTGCTAAAATCAAGCCCTTGTTTTACATCACCTAGTGTCCATTTGAGCCTTCACTGGAACCCATTCTCATTTACTTTTCCCAGCAGCCTTGTGAGGAAGCTCTTGTTAGCCCCATGGTGGAGGTGAGCAATTTGAGGACCAGAGAGGCTAAGTCACTTGTCTAAGATCCCACAGCCAGCAAAGAGAGAGGAAGGCTGGGATTAGAACCCAGGCCTCTCAAACTCTAAAGTACTCTTCTCAATTATGATATTCTGTGGCCTCCTTAAAAAAAAAATAAATGAATAAACTGGAGCCCTGGCTGGTGGCTCAGTGGATAGGTGCTGGCCTGTGAACCCAAAGGTCTCTGGTTTGATTCCCAGCCAGGGCATAACCAGGTTGCAAGCCAGGTCCCCAGCCAGGTCCGTAGCTGGAGGCAGGTGAAAGGCAACCATACATCGATGTTTCTCTCCTTTTCTTCCTCCCTCCCTGCCCTCTCTCTAAGGATAATGAATAAAATCTTTAAAAAAACAAAAAAAAACAAAAAAAAAACTAGATCCTATGAGATGGTCATCTCAGCACTGGGTTCTCAACAGGGTCTGTTCCGGGGTCCTGTCCCTTCCCCCTTGCTCTGGAGAAAGGGTCTTCCTTGGCCAGAGCCTGCTCTCTGCAGAAAGTGGCTACTGTTTTCCCTTCCCTTTCACCACTCCAGCTCTGGCCAGCATTTCCTGCGTGGTTAATTACACCATTTTATCATAAATCAATAGGGAAAGGAAAACTGCTTTCTTGGAAGAGTCCAGACTCAATTCAAGGCCCAAGAGAAACCCTCCCTCGAAACTGTTCTGGTTTTGTGTACAAGACACATATCGATCAGCCGTGGTGCTGCTGGGGAAGTGGGGTGCAGAGGTCCCTGATGTGGGGTGCAGAGGCCCGCCCACAGGAGACACACAGAAAGGCCAGCAGAAGAAGAGGCAGAAAAGGAAACAGATCAAAATGGAGTAAAAAAACAGGAGAAACAAACACAAACAGCAAAGAGAAGTAACAAAGAGGTGGGGGCCGGGAGAAAAAGACAGAGGCAGAAAAGGGAAAACAGAAAGTCAGAGACAGAAAGCCTAGAAACGAAATAGGATGGGAGGAAAAGGCACAGAGGAAGTGAAAAAAAAACAAGAGGGAAGAAGAAGAGAAGTGAGAACAGAGGAAAGAGCATGAGAAAGTAAGAGACGGAGAGTAGTGTCTTGACAGGTTCCTACCTAATTAACACTCTTCCTCCTGGTCCCAGGTTCCTTGGGGCAGGCCAGGGTGGGACCCAACCTAGTCAGCTGGACACTGGCCACATTTGACACGCCTCCAGAAGACAGACATTGGCCTCTGAGTCAGCTCCCTCCTTCGGAGCCCTGTTTGCCCCACCTCTTGGGCCCATGCCCCAGAGATAATTCTGGGCCTGCCCCGCTGGGGGTTTACGAGCCAAGGAAAACCCGACTGCTGGAGTGGGAGGGAAGACACGAGCGGAAGGTGCTACCGTCACCTACCAGGCTGGACACTGAAAGTTTCTGCCACGTGGAATAAGTGCACAAGGACCCAGAGGGGAAAAAAAAAAGTGTCTGAGGCCAAAGGAGATAAAGGGAGATCTGCCCAGAAGACTGAAACCTGGGCCACACAGCCAACTCCTCCATCTTTCAAACAATGTTTTTACCCTTCACAGTTGCTCTGCCTTTCCCCCAAATGTCTGGCTTGTCTCCCATTGTTCCCAGCTCTTTGCCAACCTGACGACATTTTCTCCTATCTGGCGTTTCCTCCATTTATCCACCATCCTCCATTCACCCACCTCTCTCTGCCCATCCAACCATCAATCCATCAGAAGCTCCATGATTCACCCCACTCCTTAACCATCCGCCAACTTTTCTCCCCCTCTGCCAACCACTTCTTCAACTATTCAGCCCCTGTGTCTGCCAACCACTTCTCTATCTGGCATCCTCTCTATGCACCACTCAAGCTATCTTCTGAGCTCCATCCATCTGCCAACTTCTTCACTTATTTGCCAACCCCTCTTCTTTTCTCCAGCTCCCCACCTACTGGCCCCTCTATCCCTTTCCAAATCCTCCATCCATCCACCAAAATCTCCAATCTCTGTTCTTCTATTACCCATCCCTATCAATCCCTTCACCCACCCATTGACTCTTCCACTCGTGAGGTGTTCCTCCCTCCAGGTATAAATACAAGTCCTGTCCAATCCACGAATACCAAGCCCATCCACTGTCCCATCCACCCATCAATCCAGCGACCCTCCCATTAGTATGTCAACCTTGCCCTACAAGGCTTACCAATTCACCCACCGAGCCCCCAGCACTTCGACTACCTCTCACCCAACCTAGACCTCTGTGGGTTCAGAGAAAAGAAACTAGATTTGCAGACCCTTCAGTCCTAGGCTATAATCTTACTTTGCCGCCCACTGGTGATATCATTCAACCAAGTGCTCTCCCCCTGCCCTGTCACAGCCTTGGAAGGATCCTCTGAGCCATTAAGGAAGCTGGACAGAGTAGAGTGGGGGAAAGGTCCTCTCACCCCTGTTAAGGACGCTGGTAAAGTTAATTATAGTCATCTCTGTGCCCTCCCAGCTAACTGGACAGTAAAGAGGAAGCCTCACCCCGCTGGCTTTGCCCTAATGGGGCACATCCAGGCCACAGGCTCTGCCTCTGCCTGAATTCTGGGGTTCCAAGCTAACACCAAAGCTATGTAAGTGGCCCCCAGCACTGTGTGACCCACTCGGTCCTAGATGGTCCCATCCACCCTCTCAAATACAAGCCAGTCTCTTGATGGTTTCTGGACTAGTATAGACTCAAGCCAAACAGATTCCAAGGAACAAAGAGGTGGGGCTATTACATCAAACCTAGAGGGAGGCTATGGAATCAGTGTCCTTCCTATACTTCCTAACTCTGTGACCTCCCCGGGCCACTTAACCTCTCTGCATCATAGTGGCCCTCACTTATACAATGAGGGTCAAAATGTTCCTACCCACTGCATGAGGTTGTGATTAAAGATATGCACATACTGATATAGGGCCTGATGGAGTGGCCCCCCTCAAAATTAAGACTGCCTTCCCCTTGCCTGGACTGGCCCGGGGGGTGGTGAGACCTGTGTTTTTGGGGCCAGAAGGGCAGACAGGACATGTTTTCTCATTCAATCCAGGCTGCCTGGGCCATAAAGCAAAGCCTCCCCCCCTAGCGTTCCCTGTGTCAGCATTTCCACTGAAAAACTTCTGTTTTCAGAGAATGTTAAAAGCCTGGAAAATATTGCTGTGGGGTGACTCTTAACCAGAGCCGGAAACAGATTTTTTTTGTGAATCCCAACCCTCCCTTTTGGCACGTGCAGCCCTGTACCACCACCACCCCCAAAATAATAATAATATTACGTGAGCTGACAGGTGAATGTGTGAGTTTGTGACTTAGATTTCCAAAATGGAGTTCAGCAAGTGATCGGCCTAATTGCTTTTGATATCTAGAAAAGCTAATTAAGGTAATAATACTTGGCACTTGTATAATAATAAAAATAATGACCCTTTATATGTAAGGAGCGTCTTTCATCCAAGGATCACAAAGCTTTTACAAACATTAATTAATCCTCACAACTCACCTGTGAGGTAGGTGTAATTAGCCCCATTTTACAGCTGGATGCATTGAGGCACAGATGGGGTAAGCGATGTGGCAGAAATCACACATTATAGCTACTGTCAAGATAGAAATGGCTCCAAAGATTCCGGAAGCCACACTCCAAGCTCCCCAACCTTTCTGGTAGGATCTTTCCACTTGACTTTGAGTGGCCCTGGGGAGCTCCCCCTAGAGCCAGACCTCCCTCTTGACCCCACAGAGAAGAACAGAATGTCATGATTGCCTCTGGCTGGGTGACCTTTATGTCCTTCCTTATAAGCCATGAAAATCAGGCTCCGTGTGTCCTCAAAGTCCTCAAAGTGGTACAGGGTCCAGCTGTACCACTTGTCACCCTATTTCTGGCTTCACTGTCAGGTTTTCCAGGCCTTGAAGCCACCAGCAAAGACCCAGGTTCAGAGAACAGCCCTTAGTCATTGGGCTACCAGATTCAACAAATAAAAACAGAAAATGTCAACAAGTATATTTAAAAGTTGTGGTACGTATATACAACAGAATATTACGTGGTCATAAAAAAAAAGAGTGAAATCTTATCTTTTGCAAGAGTATGGATGGACCTAGAGAGCATTAGGCTCAGTGAAATGATTCCGACAGACCATGTGATTTCACCTATATGTAGAATCTAAAGAACAAAATAAAGGAACAAAATAGAAACCGACTCAGATGTAGAGAACAGGCTAAGGACTGCCAGAAAAAAAAGGGGTTTGGGAGGCTGGAGAGAAAAGGTGAAGGGATTAACAGGTACAAATTGGTAGCTACAAAATAGTCACAGGGACGTAAAATACAGCATAGGGAATATAGTCAATAATATTCTAATAACTATGTATGATGTCAGGTGGGTACTTGCAATATTGGGGGAATCACTTTCTAAAGTATATGATTATCTAACCACTAAGCTGTACACCCGACACTATTATAAAATAATATAGAATGTCAACTGTCTCTGCAAAATAAAATTTTAGAAATTACAAGATACACAGTTAGATTTGACTTTCAGAAAAATGCCAAGTCGTGTGTTCGTATAAGTATGCCCCAGGCAATAGTTGGGACACTCTTATACTAAAATATGATTTGCGATTTATCTGAAATTCAAATTTATCTGGCCATCCTGTATGCTGTCTGGCAACCCCCTTACTGGCAGGTTGGTGCCAGGAATAGGCTGGGTGTGCCCATATTCCTGCCCTCCTGCAATCCTGAGCCTGGCCAGGGAGGGCAGGCTGTCCTCTTTCATCTTTGCCCCTCAAACTGTTCTAGAGAAGGGAAGTGGCCTGCCCAGGATCCCACGTTCCTCACCTGCCTAGGCTTCTCCCAGCCTCCTCCAGAGCCTCTGCTAACTACCTCCTTGCCCCCAGGGTGATTCCCCCAGTGTCCAGAAAGCAAAGTCCTAACCCCTTGATAGAATCCCTTCCAGGCCCTACAAACCTGGCTCTGAAAACCACTCTGATTTCATATCAACCCCACTGGCCCTCCCCAAATCATGTGTTCATCTGACTGAGTGACATTAGCTTCCACGTTCCCCTGCATGCATGCGTGTGAGTGTGTGTGTGTGTGTGTAAGTGGGTATGTGTTCTCTGCACTGAGGCGACACCAAACGCCTCCTGTCACCAGCACGCCCTGTGCTGTTTAATCGTCCCATGCCTTAACGCACAAATTCTCTCTGCCTGGAATTCCAATAAATTCATCTTGCCAAATGGACCAAGTTATTCATTCATTTCACTACCAGTGTTTATTAAGCACTTACTATGTGTCAAGCCTGTAATCCCCACCTGCATGAAGCTAACAGTCCAGCACAGAGATCAACAAACATTTTTCTATAAAGATTCAGTTGGTAAATATTTCAGGCCAAGCAGGCCCCAAGTCTATATCCCAATGACTTAACTCTTCTAATTATAGCATAAAAGCAGCCATAGAAAATACAGAAGTGACTAGGTATGGCTGTGTACCAATAAAACTTTATTGACAAAACCAGTGAGTAGCATTTGGCCCACAGGCCCTAGTAAGACTAAGACTCTTGGTCTCATCTTTAGAGGCAGGCATTGAGCAGAGAACACAAGTAGCTGGTAACCATGAATAACAAGCTCTTAAAGCTGTGAAGGCAAAGCTCCTACTCAGAGTTTGGGACCCTGGACACACCCCCTCCGCTAGCCTCACAGTAGTGGTTCTTCCTCTCTGGTCCCACAGCTCCTAGGTTTAAAGATGTTTGTGGTCATTCAAGGCAGGACTCCCTTTCCAATACAGAATACCCTTGATGCTGCACATAATCCTTCCTGAGGCAGCCTCCCCCCCAACAAACCCCCCACCCATCACAGGCACCAGATGGGGCTGGCTTACAAGGGGACAGGGTCCGGCCGCAGGCCTAGACCCCTCCCCAACAGGGGGGCAGCTCTGCTCATTCCGAAAGGCATTCCTATTACCGCTCCTTCCAATTGCCCATGTCTGATTAATAACACAGCCTGAGCAAGACTGGAAACCTGATCTAGTAGAAAGTGAGAAGTACCATATCTACTGGCATGGAGGAAACACATGACTATCTGCAGAGACTCCAGGGCCACCTGAAGTGCCAGGTGTGTCTGCCCCATAACTTTCATTCCCTCCCTCAGTTCCTCATCTTGCTGGGCTGCAGGGTAGCATGACAGTCTGCATATCTCACACACACACACACACACACACTGAAATCTCCTCTTGTCCTCTGTGCGTTCAGCATACAGGCTCACACACATGTTAGGTGCATGCATGTGTAAGAACTCACATGAATTCCTGCTTCACACATGTGCCAAGAGTGTTCACAGCTGGCAGACAAATTCAGGCACAGACACACCTGGAGACACACAAACCCTGAATTCTTGCCTCATGCCTACACTTGCATGCATGCACGTACATGTGTGTGCTTGCATATGTGATACATGTATGTGTGTGCTATACACATGTGTGCGCATATTGTACATGTGTGCGCACTGTGCATGCACACTGTCACACACATACACTATAGCACGTGTGCGCGCGTGCGCACACACATTACACTTGTATATACTGTGAAATCCAGCCCCACCATGTGTCTTGCGGGAGGAACTGGCCAGGAAAATCACATCTTTGGCATCTCTGGGCTGCCAGCTCCGTCTGGGTTCCTGCTGCCAATCTCAGCTCTGAGGCAGCCGCAGGAAGTTTCCGTTTCCCTGGCTGCCAAATTCCAGTCACCTCTGACCCCTGCAGAGACAGACCTTCCTGCCAGTGGCTGAGCACCGCGCACCCACCAAGCAGCCGCGTGTGGCGTGAGGAGATAACGCGCAGCTCAGCATCCACGCTACTGCGGTCACGGCGGCCTCCTTGGCCTCCCCCCGGGGTCCGGGCCTGGCACACGACAGCCTCCAGGGAAGGACACTGGGCTGAGCCCAAGGTCACAATGTCCCCATTATCTGAAGGACGCTGACAGCTTTCCTGTCCCGCTTCCCAACACATCTAGCAGCCTTGAGGAACTCACCACCCCCAGGAGCTATGATGCCCCTGGGCAGCCAACGCCTGCTGCCCCTTTACCTCCCAGTGAGCGATCAGGCTCCTGCCTCATCACCCTCCTGGTGGGGGGCTGGTGGCTCAGACAGCGGTGACCACAGCGGTGATTAACAACTGCTGCACCAATTCCCAGCCTCTCTGTTGAGTTGGTCAGCAGGATTCGGACTCCCCACAGTGTCCTCACATTAAGTCATTCATTCATTCATTCATTCATTCATCATCCAAGGCACATGTGCAGAGGCTGTGCCTGGTGTTGCTAATTCAGTGAATAGATGAGGCGCCGGTCTCACTGTGGGCATGAAAACCTGGGCGCCACGGGCACCCACTAACATAACCCTCTGCAGTCAGGAAGGCTTCACACAGGAAGTGAGATCGGACTTGAGTTTAGAAGGCCAGAGAGGAAGAGAGACTAGACAAAGCCAGTGAGTGCAAAGGGCCAAAAGGGCTGGGCCTGGCGCATAATGGGCTGTTGGCTGAATGACTGAATGAGAGAGTGAATGAATGAATGAAGAGTCACAGGAAGCTTTGGAGCAGGGACATGACTAACGCCTATTGATCAGTAATACTTACAGCTGCTGTTGGGGATCCCCAGAACCCCACTTATTGTTGAGGGCTTCTTTGTCCAGGATGGGCGGTTTGTCTTCTAGTTTTCTTGCTCCTTTGACTCCCTGTGCCCACCATACACCTACATAGAGACACAAACAGGCCACCGCATCATCTACCAGCCACAGACGCACCTGTGCACACATGTCCTTGTTGCACATGTGAGACAACCACAGCGGTGCCACCACGTGCGGTCCATGCCCCTGTATCTAAGAGTGATGACAGCAGCAACACCTTTATCACTTCCCCACGAGCCAGGCAGGCGGGCAGCCCGGCACCGTTCTGTCCCCTGCATTTATTAACTCGGTAATTCAGTACCCTAAAGCGAGGGCTTATTTTTATAGATAAAGAAACTAAGTCATGGAGAGGTGAGTCATGAGTCCAAAGTGATATAGTTAGTCAGTGGCAGGGCTGGAGTTTGAACCAAACCTTCTGATCCCAAGGTCCCTGGTCTTTATCACCAAAGCAAAGTGACCCCAACCTCCCTCGTCTCCTTCCACTCTCTACCCGGCCACCCACTTGTGTAGACCAGGCACACTACACTGCTTGGGTGCCCCAAATATACAACTCCCTGCCACAGTCATCTTGTTGGCACATTTTCTACCATCTTTCTCCAAGGTTCCTATCTCCTTATGAGATCTGTTTTTATCATTTGTTTACCAAACATTTGCTAGGCACAGGTTATGGTCCAGGCTTTGTGCTAAACATTCTCTTATTCATTTCTTACTGCAACTATATGAAGGTTCTGATTATTAGCCCCATTTCACAGATGAGTAAAAGGATGCACTGAGTGGTTAGGTCACTTGCCCAAGGTCACAGAGTGCCAGAGCTTAGAATAAACTCAAACCATCTCAATTCATGAGCTCTTCATCTCATGCTGGACTGCATCCTGCTCAGTTTTGACTTTTATAACTGAAAGGAACGTCTAAGAGGGAGGAGGTAAAGAAAAGCAAGAGGAAGAGAAGCAACAGAAAATCAAAAAGCAAGACTATTGGCCACCATGAGTCCTGAGGGTGGGCAGAGTGGGTAGAGCAACTTTGGAAAGGTTGCACCCACATTTTATTGTGAATAGCTTGGAACTGTCTGGAAATAGGAAACGTTGAAGGGATTCCGCCATGACCACCCATAAACTCACCCCCTAAATTTGGCAATTAGCATTTTACTATTCTTGCCTCATGGCCTCTCTACCCGTCTTGTCAGATGTCCATGCAGCCACTTCAAATGGCAAACACTTGGCAGAGTTCTCAAATCTAAACAGGTGGTTCAAGGCCGAGCTCCCTAGGGAAAACCACGGAGGGTGACCCAGGGCGTGGGGATTTAACGGGAGCCAAATAGGCCCTGCACACAGCAGCACGCATGTAGGCAGGAGTGAGGACGTGAGCACACACACATACACATACACACACACACACAAGGAAACAAGGACACAAAGGATGAGGGAAGCCCAAGGATTTGGAAAAGAGCCAAAGGCCCCCTCAGTTGGACCATCAGCCAGTTCCTTCCCACCAGCCACCACCCCCACGCCCCACCCCGGCCACCGGGACAACCAGGCCCTCACAGACACATCAGGCCACCAGGGGCCCTGGGGCTCAGGGCCAGCCTGGGGGGTGGGGTGTTTCCCTAATTGTCCTGCTTGTCTCTCACCCCGCAGAGGAAACAGCCGCTGGCTTCAGCCTCCAAATGACAGGAAACACCATGGAGGGCTACTCGGCCAGTAATTACTACTTTGAGAAAGGAGGAAAAAAATGCTGAGGGGAACCGGTTCCAACTCAAATAATCTGCTTGTTGGGGGGTTGGGAGGCTGTTTCAAGGAAAAGGCATTTTGAAAAGCCTTCAATCAATCTGACAAGCAATTATCTGCTAAGTTGCTGGTACAAATCTCCCCCTCCCCCCAGGACTGGTGCCCCTCCCAGGAAAACAGGAGGCCCAGACTGATACTTGGCTCCCCACAACCCCCACCCCAACCCTTAGCAGCCAGGAGGGTGAACAAGAGATTGAGACCCTGCCTGGGGAACCTCAGGCTGTGGGGGCAGCCAGTGGCTACTGGGGTGGGGGGTCGAGTTGGGGGGAGTTGCCTGGTTCTCTCCACCTTTCACACTCATGTGTACACACATATGCACACACACAGGCATACCCTCTACCCAGCATGCGTACATGTCCTGCCCTATGTTGTGGGCTAAGCCTGTTTCAGGCACCCAGGGAACCATAAGGACTCTCACGGTTCATTCATTCATTCAACAATCATTTTCTTGAAAAGAAAACTCCCCAGGACATCTCATGAGAAGTATACGACACACCCATGGCCTTCTGAATACAGCTGGAGAAGGTCATTGTCACCAGCTTTGTGGTTCCTAAGCCATCTGGGGAAGCCGCACAGAGGACTGGCTGTGACTGGGCAGGAGAGGGTGAAGAGCTAGGGCTGGGCCTCCTCTAGAGCCCCGGGGGAGCCAGGCAGGGGGGCCCCCTTCCTCCTCTGCCTGCCCCAACCCTAGTCCTCCTCCCTGGGCAGCCCCCTAGCCCGGGCCCTGGCCCTAACTCTTCCTCAGAATCCTGGAAATTCTGTCTAGGACAAGCCATGTGGGACAGAGAGCAAATGGGTCCAGCTACTGTCTTCCCAGGGAATTTTGAGCTAAGACCAAGAATGATCCTCCAGCATCACAGAGTAGGGGCCCAACGGACTAACCCCATCCCTACAGAGTTTTCTCTCCCCCTGTCCAACAGCGCGCAGGGCCTCGTGCAACGGGCACACGTACGTATACAGGCTCCCCCTCCCCCTTCTCGACCACCAGTGAGCTACAAAGACTGCTCCTGGTCGGTACGTTCTACAGGTAAGGAAGTAGAGCCCTGACAGGTGACTTTCCCATAAGTCACACAGTTTGGAGAAGGGTTGGAATTTAAACCCAAGTGCTGCTCACTCTAATAGCCATGCTGTTAACCACTGAGATAGCAACAGCCTAAATGAGATACTCATTTAGCCGAGAGCAAATGGTCAATAAATGTTAGCTATTCATTGTCCACCTTGGCACCCAAAGAAGGGTTGCCTCAGCAAAGCTGAGGGCCCCGATAGGGAAGCCAGACAAGCTCCATGTGAAAATTGGTGCCCTGCATTTTGCACTTGGACCTCGGGTATGATCGAGAGCAAATTCCTATGCTCAGCCAGGTGGGCCTCACACACACTGTAGCTTACAACAGGATGACTAATTCCACCTCCAACACTGCGGGCCAGACACTCAGGCTCTTCCCAGAGCTGAGCAGAGAGGCAGACGCTGACCCTGGCAGGCTCTGTCTGATTTTGCAGCAGGGGGTAGGTGGGACCCCTCCCTCCTGTGGCTGCTACTTGGTCACATGGGCCCTTGTCCCACCTACCGCAGTCACTACAGCTGCTCCCAATGCTCTGGGACACACACACGGGGCACATTCAAGGAGGGTCTTCCAAGACCCTCCTCCAGGAGAGGAATACCTGTGTCCACGGAGCGAAATGATCCTGCCCTGCTGGCATAGGAAGGAAGCTGCTGTTTGCCCTCCCAGAACATTCCATTTTTGCCTACAGTGTTTGGCAAGATATATCTGACACCCTGGCAGGCAGACAGGCAGGCATGTAGCTCACTGTGTCCCCAGGAGGACACACCCTCGAGTTTTATGATCCGAACAACTCAAGTACTAGACCTGCCCCACATGATTCCCAACCCCCATCTCCGGACCGCACGGCAGAGAAGAAACTCCCCACTTGACGAAGAACCGGGGTGGACCCCCCATCATCTGCCCATCCATCTAGCCACCCGTTTCATCAGCATGTATTGATGCTGGGCACCGGAGACGCAGGGACAAATAAGACATTGCTCCTTCCTTTCAGAACTCAAGGTGGAGATGATGCCATTGGAGGCGCAGCCTGGCAGAGTGGTGACACGCAGAACTGGGTTCAGATTCCAGCTCTGTCCCTTCCCAGAAACCGTGACCTTAGCAAATGACTGTCCTCAGTAGCCTCCTCCCAGGGTAGAGGAGATGGTGAGGTACCTACACCCTCTTATTGCTGCGGCAACTCCATGCAAAACTGCTTGTAAAGTGCTGGGTGGGCCCTGTGCCTCTCCCCGTATATCAGCTGGTATTATTCATTATTGCCTTCTGTGAAATGGGTACAACACCCAGCCTGCCTGCTTTTACCATAGAATCAATACCAAAGAAGGAGCATGCAGGGAGAGTGTATTGTAGATAATGGAGTGTTGATTTTTTCACTCGCTCATGTAACAAACGTTCCTTGAGTACCTGTGATGTGCCAAGAAGGGGTTTGAGGGAGGGTAAAGGAAGCATGAATGTCTGGCAGATTTCAGCAGGTCTGGGGAAGAGGGTCAACCCCTGATCAGACAGTCACGGGTTAGAAGTAACAAGAGCAGCCATAAAAGTTTCTACATGGCTGGGTGGGGACGGGGGAGTGTTAGCTAACTGGAGAGGTCAAAGCAGGCCTCTTGCGGGAAGGGGAGTTACCAGGAGGATGGATGGGAATCCAAGCTGTGACGGTCTGAGCGAGGACCTAGCAGGAGAATCAGAATGCTTCAGGTGACACGAGAAGGGTGGCCCAGACAGGGGTTGCACCCGTGCAGGAGCTCCGTGGACAGATATCCCAGAAGCCTGGAGGTCAACGTTTATATCTGGAGGAGGTCAAATTGTCTAAGGAATGTGGGAGATGCACCTCTGCAGACTGAAGGGCAGCGGGGACTACCGCCTGGGTGGGCCACGATGGGCTGCCCGGGTTCCTTGACGTCCCTTAGTCCACAGTGGCATCTGCAAGGATCGGTTGGTGGAGCCACGATGGGAACCCACGTCTGGCTGTTCCTGGGTGTTTGTCAGATCCCCCTCCCCC